>CAUYQG010149445.1:0-21684 GCA_963574415.1 Tarsius wallacei
TAACAGGTAGCAGGACTTGGAGAAGAACAGAGGGCAGCAAAATTCCACAACATGCTCTAGCAGTGAGAGAACCTGCCAACTGAACAAACGCCACCAGGAAACAGCAGGCAGAGTGACTCAGCAGGTGACAATGAAGGGGTAACATCTCAGACAGAGGTGAGAACCACCACAACCTCAACATGCAACAGCAGGCTCAGGGAACAGGGCCAGGGACCAAAATATGAAATGGGTCCTCCTTGCATGTAGAACTAACGGTCAACACTGGTCTACTCACCTCTTCAGTTGACAGGTTAACACAGGAGCAGGACAAGGGAAGTAAGAGATGGCCCAGAGACCACTTCAAACACAAAGGCTTGTCAGCAATGCTGAAAATGCCTTTAAATCCTGGATCCTGAGAACCTACCCTTACTGTGAGGGAGATGCACAGTCAGGCTAAAAACACAATGTCCCAAACAGGGCACCTTAGCATACTAAGTATTTTAAATGGAAGTAAATTGAGAAAACCTGGGAAGCAGAAAGGTCACTCTGACTTCCCCTCACCTTTCTCCCCTGAAGCGTGGTCATTAGAACATTCTCTGACCTGCCTCATCTAAAAGAAGATCATAAGACCCTCATTCCGGAGGAGTCTTGCCCTCTACCCAGAGGCCAAGAAGAATTTGAACAGACCTTGCTAAGCTCCCCCCCAGTTTATTACCATTAAGTCATAGCCCCTTTTTGTCCAATCATACTTCTACACGACTGTCCATTGGTCATCATAAAAAGCACACAAATGCACAGTTTTCCCTGGGGCCTTTTGGTCTTCATTTCTGAAGGCCCTCACGTCACATAAAACTTTGGTTAAATGAATTTCCTATGCTTTTCCCTTGATAATCCATCTTTAATATAAGGATGTCAGCCATGAACCTTGCAATGTGCGAGGAAAGATATTTTTTTTCTCCTCTATACAGCTCAAACACCTTTCATCATACACATGCCAAAGTGATAAAAAATCTGAGGGTATATTTGCAGTTCAGCCTGTCCTAAAGTGTTTTTTTGTTGTTTTTTGTTTTTGAAGCTGAGGAGATCATATGTACTGGCCTCAGTTTCTACTGCTGTCCTGTTTTTTTAATGGTGCCTCATTCTCAAAAATGTTCCAGTTTGCTGGGTATGAAGGTGCACACTTACAGTCCCAGTCACTTGGGAGGCTAAGGCAGGATGATTGCTTGAGCCCAGGGCAATTTACCAATATCCAATTTGTTAAAAAAAAGAGTTCCAGTTTGGACAATAATTTCAATGGTTAGCTAACCCAGAAAACCACTTCTGGGGATAGCAATAGCTGTGTTATCTTTCTCTGAACTTCTACCATCTAAACTATGATATAAACCTTGAAGAATGAAGTATAGTTTAAAAATTATTTTGATAAAGGAAATTTTCTTAAAAGCAAAACATTTACTGTTATCTTATTTAACTACTATTGTATTATATATAATTTGGGAGATACTGCATTAAATAGAGTTCAAGTTTGGTTGTTAGAACACATGGCTTCCCAGAGACTTAATATATTCATGTGTCATGAATTGCCAAGAGGTTCATACACTGGGGCAGTTTCTCCAAACTCAAACACAAAACATTTTTTCATGAAATTTCAAAAGAGATTAGTGTTCCACAAAGGCTCTCATATTTTCATTCGACAAATACAAGTGTCTAGTATGTCTTGGAATTGTTCTAGGTCCTGAATTCAGCAGTGAACAAAATAAAGTGTTTGTACTCAGGAGCTTCTCTTTTAGTGGGGGAGACAGACAACAAACCCATAAACAAATAGATACTGCAATTTGGAAAACAATGATCCATATTCCGTGAATGAAAGCTAAAATAAAAACCACAACATATAACAGTTCCTAAGGATATTCATGAAGCAACCCGTCTTTAGACATGAGTTGGCAATGATTCGTGTCTCTCAAACGCCATAACTGGGCATCTTGTTTCCCGAAAAGAAGGTTCTCTTAAAAAGTCTCCCTCTTTGAAATGAGTGTGGTTCATTTGGTATTCTCACTAGTATAAATATGCTTTTGGGGAAGCCTATCTTTATTTGGCTTTTGTTTGTGGACCATATGAATAATATGTGCCTTTAGTTTAATTCTATTTCCTGTCCTATCTGAACTGAGATGCTATTTAAAACAGCAATGATTTCAAGAGATGTTTTTGGGTGCTTTGCACCCAGGGAACACATTAGAACAAATGGAGAGTTATATTACATTCTATGCCACATATCCCACCCTCTAGGGCTGGGATGTGAGACAAGGAGGTGCTTACACACACACACACACACACACACACACACACACTCCTACCCTTTGATTGATTCTGTGCAGAATAGAGACTCACATTTAAATGAATAAGCCAAGTTAAAACTTTCCCTCCTGGAACAAAGCAAAAGGAAAGCCCCTTTATGTTCCTGGGACTATAGATGCCACGGGCTGAGCCTGTCCCAAAGCTTCCCTCCGCTGCTCAAAAACTAAGCCATCTTGCTGCGTTTAGCACTTCTCACCAGACCACCCACCCAGACGCGGATACACAAACCACATGTGTGAGGAATGCTGTTCGGCTAGGAAATCAGTATCAGTATTTCAACCTTATTACTTGCACAGACGGCCCTTTTAGTGCGACTCATTTGTTTTATCTTTTCAATAGCTTTGATTATTTTCTTTTAATAGCCTGGATTTATCCTTTTCTACCCTTTTGAAACTTCAGAACTCTGTGGTGGGGAATGCATGTGGTGGAAGACATGATTATGAGGGGAAAATGAGCAAATAACTTTGCCTTTTCTCACCATCTATCTCCCCACTCCGGTGGCCACCTATGCTGGGCAGATCGCCCGGTGCCCCAAAACGCACCCCGGATTACTTTAAAAGCTGACTCAAGGAGCCTTCCCATTCAGGTGGTAGATTAGTATTGCCATTATCTAAGAGCCACAGGGCCCAGTTATAATTACTGGAGTGTTTTTTAGTTTGTGCCATGTATTTCTCTCCCTAGCTCATGGGGCCGATATGGGTTACCCTTCTCTAACTAAGGGGAAATTGAGACCAAGAGGCTGAGAGTCAAGGACAATTTAACCACCTCTGAAAAAGACTGGAAATGCCCCTACAGAAGGGGACCACATAAACAGGAAGGTGTAGATACTGTTACCTGGTAAAGAAAGAGAAGCATTAAAATGTGTTCAGTATTTTCTATTTGGGTGGTGTCTGGCAAAAATAAAAAAATATCCTTAATGATTCCACTAATCAGAAAAAAAACCATTACTTTTGGACATAAAGCTAGTTCCCGAATTACCAACCAGAGAGATGGGGGCCCGGCCTTAGTTGATCTGCCATCCCTCTTCAGGTTTCCTTGCACAGTGGGACATAATTGAGACTGTGGAACAAATGCGTTGAGGAAGACTGTGTGGCATGGAGCACCCTTGGGTGAGTGTGCTTCAGTGGGTCCTTGATGCTGATCTTGACTCTCCACAGTGGAGAAGATGTAAGGTCCTTACTTCCCCCAAAACAAATGAATACTTATGCTGAAACAAGGGAAGACATTAGCTCCATTCAAGTATGGTCCTTAGAAGGCTTCACTGTTACCCCAGCCCAGCTGGGACTGGTACTTCCATATATAAAATCACTTGCTAGCTGATGGGAGACAAGGCAGTCCACTATAATCCCCTAAATGGCTCTTCAGCCTGAATGAAAATAAGGTCAGATTCTCACATTTTATTGAAGTCTCTTTACTACTAAGAGCATCACATCCAATTCTTTGACTATTGGCCCCCCCCAAAAAAAAATTTATTTTTTCTCATTGTTGTAATAGTTCTCCCTTCTAATCAAGGTAGTGTTTCCTGCAGCTAAAATAAATGCAAGGTCTTTGTATGATCGACTCTGTCTAGCTATAGCATATTGTTTCGTTTATGAACAAAACCTTCCAAAGTAGTAGGGGAAAAAGAAAATATATATGCATAAGTAGCCCAGTTTATTCCAATAATGCATCTCATCGCATCTTGCTCAAATCTTTGCAAAGCTTTTTTAAAAATTTCTGGCTTTGGGACACAGAAAATGGTGTTAGACATTGGGAACCCAAAATGGATGAGGCATGGACTCCCTGCCCTTGGCTGGTTTTGGACACACTGTCCTTTTTCTGGATGCCGCAGATTTCTCCATTTGTTCTTCTTTAGAATTAGCATCACTTCTTGAGAAAAGGCTAGGGGCTTCATTTTTCCTGTATACAAAGTAAAGCCAGACTTTGGTCAAATGACTCTTAGCAAATCAGTAAGACTATACATTCTAAAGAAAACAGTGCTGCAATAGATTATATATGCTTTTAAGTAAAACACCTACTTCTATTGACCTGTACTTACATTTCAACATGAGTTTTAGAGATGGGAAATACATCTCATGTGTGCCTTGTAGTTTACATAAGAGCATGTACACACGCATACACAATGTATCTTTCAATATAACTACACATACACACTCCATTAAAAAGGTACTGACAGATTTATAAAATGTATTGGCCTTGCACTGTTAATCTCAAGAATACGTTTTTACTTAATTTATTTTTGCACTTCATGGTAGCTCTGGCCACCATTAAGGATCTGTCAGCATTTCCATAACTCTATTTTCAGAATATTGGAGTACAAGTGCCAAAATACATATTTACAGTTTACAGACAGCGGTGGCTTTGTCCTCCTTTTAAATTGGCTTCTTCAATGCATCTTTACAAGGAATATTCAGGGATGGCAGTGCCTAGATAATAAAAAGCATCCTATCAAACACAAGAGGTCAACAATGTAGACTTCTAGCCCAAGACTACACTAAACCACGGGAATTAACTCCTTAACATTCACTGCAGCTATGACAGTCTCTACATCATAGTCCAAAGCAAGATTACTCTGATCATATGTATATGTGTGTGTGTGTATATATATATAAATATATATAAATATAGGAGCAGTACATTGCATTAGTATACAAAATGCTAAAGGTTGAAAGTAATAAGCACATAGCAAATTACTCCAGAGCAGATCACTTCTACAGGGAGAAAAATGAACGCAAGCCACCAAACACAGACACTGACCATTTCCAACACTGAACAACCAACTCCATTATGTAGGTACAGTTAAAAGACTTAAGAGTCAAGTCTCTCTTAAACAAGCATATTAACATTTGTGGGGACTTGAGATGGCAAATGGGATGTGATATGCAAGTGTGTGTATGCAAGTGTGTGTGTGTGTGTGTGTGTGTGTGTGTGTGTGTGTGTGTGTTTTAAGATTAGATAAGTCTGCAAAAATGTTTTTTGGTGGAAGAAACTTTTTTTTTTTTTTGAGTTGTAGTCTCACTCCGTCGCCCAGACTGGAGTGCAGTGGCCGCTCCCGGCCACCGCAGCCTCGACCTGCTGGGCTCCGACGATCCTTTCGCCTCAGCCTTCCAAGTAGCCGGAATTACAGGCACATGCTACCACACCCGGCTAATTTTTAATTTATTGTAGAGATGAGGTCTCGCCAAGTTGCCCAGGCAGGTCTCCTGCCCGCGAGCTCAGGCAATCCACTCACCTCAGCCTCCCAAAGCGCAGGATTTACAGGCTGAGCCACTGAGCCCAGGTGGAAGAAACTTTTTAGCGGGGGAAAAAAACCCCTCAAATTTGATTGGCTCTTACACAAAAAGATAATTATTCAGATATACTTTGTCATGTTAAGTGTTTTGGACTCTCTCTTATACTTTTTTTTTCCTGAAGCCTATGTCTCCTGACCTGAAGTTTTTGTGTTACTCCCTACTTTGATACAACGTGAAAGCATATAAAGACATATCCATTTGTTTACGTTAAGAGAGAGAGGCAGATTGTGGTCAAGATAATGAAATAAATGCAAAATATTTTTGTTGCTAACATGGTTGTTATAGCCTAAGGTGGAAAGGCCTCTTCCACCTCACAACATACACCCCAACATGCACCCTTGCTGCAAAACCAGAGGCAAAAGCTAATTTATAAGGCAGGGGGAAGGGGAAGTTCTGTACATACATTTTTTCCCCTTCAAAATCACTGGGGAAAAAAAATTAAAGTTTATCATACTCTGGTTCAAACCACATTCACGTTCACCCAATTAATTTTATTTGAAACATCTATATATATATATATATCAAAGAAAACTGCCATTTTCCCTTTGTGCTTAAAAAAACCAAAGCCACTGTTAAGGTACACATGTGTCAAAGGTATTCGTAACAGGTTTCAAAATTGAGTGTTTATAAATGTGGCAGAACTGAGTGGGTTACTTTAAGAAAAGTATAGGCCAGGCTCAGTGGCTCAACCTGTAATCCCAGCACTTTGGGAGGCCCAGGCGAGTGGACTGATTGAACCTGTGGGTTCGAGACCAATCCTGGGCAACTTGGTGAGACTTCGTCTCTACAATAATAATAATTAAAAAGAAATAGCCAGGCGTGGTAGTACACACCTGTAGTTCCGGCTACTTGGAAGGCTGAGGCGGCAGGATTGCCTGAAGTGGCCATGAATGTACCACTGCACTTCAGTCTGGGCGATGGAGTGAGATGCCAACTCAAAAAAAAAAAAAAAAAAAAAAAGAGAAGTATTACTACTTGAAATCAATTCAAAGGGTATTTAAAAATTGATAATGAGAGCAAGAGTACCACTTTAAAAAGATCAGTGTGACTCTTACTCTATCAGAATTTATTTTGCTGCCTTGATTAGTAGATTGAGAAGTTTTTCTGGATTTTATCTATTTATGAACGTACATTTTATGATATTCTGAAGAAATGTTCTTTACTGTCTAATTTTCAGACCTAAAGTTTACCACTATAATAGCTGCCCTTCTTATTATCCTTTTTGTTTGGTCATTTCTTATCTTACCTAATTTCTTGGTGAGTAACTTAAGGAACAAAGAAACTTTACATTGCCAAATCATAGTGTTTGTCACACAATTTAGTCATAAGAATAAAAATGGCCCAAACTACACATATATGTTTCTAGTTGAACTACATAGGTATGTTAAACCACATAAATTCCTGATTTAATTAGAATATGAGAATTCGTAGTTAGAAATTTTAAAAGATTTTTGAATTTTGCAACATTTCTATATAAACATTGTCCTCCCCATCCAGTTGTAAAGTTAAAAGCAAAACACAACTAAAACCACACAATTTGTTACCTTATGTCAAAAAAGACTCAGAAAATTTCTCTGTAATTGCACATTGAGAATTGGACTACATAACAAATGCTTCAAGTACGGTTCATGCCAATCATCATTAAGAATCATAACATTATTGAGAAAGTACACTTGTCCTCTGGGAGGACGCTTCAGGGAAGTAATTTACAAGGAGCATGGCTGTATTATAATTTTTTAAAGGAAAAAATAGTTTCTTTGGCTAGAAAGAAACAGTGTAAAAAATCCCCTTTTTAAAATGCAGAAATAACTCCATTATCAATCTGCATTTATATTACTGCCCAAAAGAATGGGTCTGGAAAGACCATTTTCTGTACAGACACTAGTTAATCTCTGTATGAAAGACAGCATCTGGCATGGGAACAAACAAGGGAGATACTGGTCTATTAGCACACATAGAGACTTTCTTAAGGCTGATCCAGTGACGAACCTTTGGATCCAGAAGTATTTCTTCATTTCTTTTCTTTTCAGTTGAATTCCTAGTTAAAAAACTTGGAAGATGAGCTGTTCTTACTTTTCATTTCTCCATTTATGGAGAAGATGGAATAATGACACCAAAAGTACTTTGGTTTTTCTTTTAAAAATAATTTGCTTTCTTTTGCATGCCACAGGACAGATTTCTAGTTTCAAAACAAGGGTACAATGAGAACAAAAATATCCCCCCCTCCCCAACCATCTTTCACCAATACAAGAAATCCTTCTGGAAATATTAGCAAGCAACTAAACAGGTAACGAATCACTGAATCTACAAGTTAATACATACTTTCTTATGGTAGAATAACCAAGAATTTTCCCCCAAAGATTTTAATTTTTCAATTATAAAAGAGTCTAAGAGAATCATATGTGAACAAACAAAAATTTCTTATTCCAGGTTTTCATGATAAAAAAAAAAAAAGGAGAAACATACTGGCAGCTGAAGAAAGCTGAAACTCTTACTAATAAATAGATCCAAATTAAGAATTTCTACAACTTTTTTTAGAAAACAGGACCAGGATTCTTTTTCTTGTTTTTAATGGTGATCCTGCGGAATGCCTTTACTTCCATATTTACCTAATATTATAACAGTAAAACAGACACGAGAATGTTGATGACAGCTCAACAATGCTGGATTCAGGACGTTTACAGATACACTTTTGTTTAAAAGTCCTACAGGTTTATTGACTAAGGCTAGACAGCAATTCATATGATCCTATTTGGTGCATTTTCTACCATGGTCCGAGATCATTACATGGATACAGCCAAGGACTGGGCCCCAACTTTCAGGAAAAAGACCACAAAATAGAAAACCAAGGTGGCTATTTGGTCCCCCGAGTTGATAATTTGTGTCCTGGAACTGGAAAAACAAAAGGTGGAAAATACAGACTGCAACAGATTAAAGGACTTGGAAAAAGTTGGTGGAGAGTGGCACGGTATACAAGTAAGGTCACTGGGCTTGGGACGGCAAGGGCGCTGCATTGAAAGAGCATCCATGGGACCGAGTGCTTCTAATGTCTGGTGGTGTCATTCCCTCAACGACTTTAGGATATCTGTATGCGATAATAAATAGATCAGTTATGTAATAAGGCAGTGTGTTGAATATGCATTCGTCCTGTGGAATGAACCACCACAGAGAGAGATACATGATACCATAACACATTCTTTAAGTTTTCTTGTGTTGTGTTTGATTTGTTTGTTTTCAAGGCTATCCAGGCTAACTCTTCCCGGGGATTTCCTTGGAGAGAAGAGTGGTCCGCTGAGGCTGGTTTGCTTAACCTCTCTCCTTTATCAAGAGATGATGACTGGCTTTAAAGAAAAATAAAGCTGAAGGTTGTTTGATTTTTATTTTTTCCCTTTTGGTTGCATCATTCTGAGTGTTTTCATATAAACAACGACAACAAAAAAATCACAACCAAAAAATAGTTTTTGATGCATCCAGTTGTTGTATCCTCAGGATGTTCCAGATGTTTCCAGGTAACTCTGTAGTTTACGGACTGTGGTTTTGTCCAGTGAGCAAAGATCAAAATCAAACGTTGTGTTTGTGATATGAAAGTGTCCAGTTTCTTCTATAAGGTTCACAATCTAGAGGAGTAAAGAAGAGAAAGTGTGGGTAATTGACAGCAGACTTCAAAAGGCATAGAATGAGAGACATAGGAGGTCAAATATGGAACCAATGATAAATATCATTATTTACAGCAGGGAGGTCCTATTCCATTAATAGCATCAAACCATCTCTTAGCCAATTTAGTAAGTCAAAGGTATATTAAGTCTTTGAAATCCTCAACTAGAGCCTGTCCTGCTTTTCATACCCTTTAAACTGATTCCTGCTTTCAAGTCATCAACAGAATATCTTACTGTGACTGGGTGGTTGTGGGGAGATGACATTTCAAGAACAGTTTAAAAATTAGTCACTGATTGCCTGAACCCAGGGGTTCAAGACCAAACTGGGCAACTTGGTAGATCTCGTCTCTACAACACATCAAAAAATTAGCCAGATGTGGTAGCGCACACCTATAGTTCTGGCTACTTGGAAGGCTGAGGCAGAAGGATTGCCTGAGCCCAGCAGGTTGACATTGGGGTGGCCATGAGCATGCCACTACACTCAAGCCTGGGTAACAGAGTGAGAATCTGACTTAAAAAAAAAAAAAAGTTAGTTACTGAGTCAATGGACAGTGGCTATACTTACTAGATGTAAGGAAATCTAACCCAGAAATAAAACTTTTTACAAAAGTAAAAGACATACATATATATCTATATAAAATCATTTCTTGTCTGATTATATAATTGTTGGAAATTTAGAAAATATAGAAACTCACAAAGAAAAAATAAAAACCATCTACAATCCTACCCCTTGAAGATGATGGTTAGTGACAGGAAGAGGGTTCAAGGAGCCTTCTGGGGCACTAGATCTGTTTTGTTGTTTGACTTGGGTGCTGGTTATATAAGATGTGTTCACTTGGTGAAAATTCATCTAGCTGTATGCTTTATTATACTTCAACAAAAAAATTAAAACAGATATTTATTACTTATAGTTGTATTCAGCTGATTCCCTTGGGTACTTTGAGGAGATTTTAAGTATTATCTAGAAAAGGGATATCTTTGTTTCCTCATCTGGAACAATTATACCACATTTCTTACTGTACTGGCTCCAATTTTCAGAAGAATGTTAAATGACAGCGGTGACTTACTGTCCTCTTCCTCTGGCATTCAGGAGGACACTTCTGGGGTCTCAACATAAAGGATGATATTAGTTATTGGTTTGAGAGACTTTAATCATACAGAGCATCTCTCCATTCCTATTGTACTAAAACTTTCTCATAAATGGGTGCTGTGCTTGGGCAGTGTGGGTTTTAAGTGCTAGGGGTGAAAGGGAGGAATGAAGGTTGATTTTAGCAAGTTTTGTGGAGGAGGGAGGAAAATTTATATCAGGAAAATAGAAAAAAAACATTTGCACAGAGTAAACATCTGGCAAACTTCCACTTAATTTTAGCTGTCTGTTACTTTCTATCACCTTTGATTTTTTTAGTTCAATAAACTTAAAAAATTGAACAATTTTAATTATTTAGCTTTTTACTTATTGAACAAAGTTTTAGATGACCTAACGCCGGGCTGAAAAACAGCAGAACTGAAACTCTTAATTTTCTCTTCTTACAGATAGTTTTCTTTAAAAAATAGTAAATTTGCAAACTATCCCCTACAGATTAGTGATTCTTAATGGAAATCACTCCCAATTCCTGATGTATTACTTGACTTCTACAGAAGCATAAAGACATTTAAGCTTCAATCCAAATAACTGCTTAACTCCAGGTTGAGATGCTGTTGCCTCAGCCAATGTCTGGAACTATTTTTTAGAGATAGCAGTGACTTTAATAATAAAACAAGTTACTCTCATTGTGGAACTATGGCAGGCACTGTAAACTGACTACTGAATACCCAATTATCCCTTCTTCCTTACTAACAGAAGCCTGATTTTCTCAGATTTTCCGAGATTTTTCCATGCCCAGCTAAAATGCTTGCTTTCCCAGATCCGCTTGTAACACTTGGCAGACAATGCTGTTTACAACTTATTTGTTAGAAGTCACTATGCTCTCAGGAAAAGGGCATAGACAGCGTGCATGTGTCTTTTGCCTTCTGTCCTTCTTCCTGTCTGCAATGGAGAGGCAATGCCTGGAAGTGCATCCGCTATCTTTCCATCAAGAAGATGAATGCAACACACGAAAGATGGCAGGGCAGGAAGACAACAAGTCTGTGTCCACAGGGGCATCTTTTAAGCCACCACATTGACCACGGATTACTTACCTCCAGGTCTATTGTTATATGGTGAGGAGGGAGCTGACAGGGAACATAACTTGCTTAAGCCACTAGATACAGGATTCTGTTACATGCATCAAGAAATTACCAGAAGGGGTATATTCAATTATAGTTAAAGTATACATTCATGCAAAAAATTATCAAATAAGATCTTATTACTAACACCAAAAGACCTAAAGTGGACATTCATTTGTTCTATTCGTTAATAGTCATAGAACTTTGGACTCTCACATACCCACTTACCTACAGAAACACACGCACAGCTAGCCCACACACAGACCTATCATGCCAATCAAATATTTACCAAATACTTATTAACATTGATTGAATTAAGCATATGTGTTTTCCAGAGTAATTTTTTTTGCTACACTGTGTAGAAATACTATAGACCTAGTGAAAATGTGTAAACTTCAGGATAGAAACAAATAGCCTCATTAGAACTTTTGTAATTTCAAATACATACAATGGAGGCAATGACAAGTAGACCAGAGTTTGATCCCCCTTTGCAACCAGCTGGCCACTAGGTAATTGACAAAACATTTGGAATAGAATCTTGTATTCTGCATATCAGGTTCTAATTCTGCTCACTCTTTGGCATAGGACAGAACATCATAACCTCTGATCCTCAGTTTTCTCATCTGAAAAACTCGGAAAATGCTACCTGTTCTACTTATACAAAGTTATACAGAGGATCAAATAAGATATGGTAAATAAAGCTTCCTTATAAACTGTAAACTGCTATATAAATCAGGGTAACATGATGATAATTAACTTATAAACTTAACTTTAATTATCTGGGAGGTAACTAAACAGCAGATGAATTATCAGATTTGGTGACCCCCCTCCATGACTGGTAGCCATTTGCACTAACAAATAAAGCAAGAAAAATGGCAGAAACTAAAACTTAGAAGAGCCTGTTTGAATTTTTAAAATTACAATAAGTATACAGGGAGTGGTCAGGCATGGTGGCTCATGCCTATAATCCCAGCAATTTGGAAGGCCAAGGTGAGAGGATTACTAAGCCCAAGAGTTTAAGACCAGTCTGGGCAACACAGTAAGATCTCATCTCTACAAAAATTAAAAAAAAAAAAAATTCGTCAGGTGCAGAATCACTTGAGCCCAGGAAGTTGCGGTAAGCTGTGGTCATGTCCTACACTCCAACCTGGGTGACAAACTGAGACTCGGATCACAAAAATAAAAAAAAGTATACAGGAGGTCCCCTACATATGACTGAATTCTGTTCTAAGAGTGCGTTCATAAATCCAGCTTGTTCGTAAGTCCAACAAAGTTAGACTAGGTACCCAACTAACACAGTCGGCTACTAGCTACATCACTGCTGCCTTTCTACTTGCTTCTGGACATCCTGGGCTTGAAATAAAGACACTGTACTATTGTACTCTCTGCAGTACTGTACAGTACGCAAAAGCACAACCACTTGTAGAGGTTACACGCATGTGTCAATGTACACCAAACACATGAACAAACTTACATGACTGGACAAGCGAACACACATCTGCATCTTTGAAAGTCTGCAACTTGAAGGTTCATATGTAGGGGACTTAGTGTACAGGGAGACAAGGAGGCGGGAGAAGAGTAGACAAAGGCAAGTAGTTCCCATAATGGTCTAAGATTGCAATGGGAGGGTGACAGAAGTAGAGCCCTGAATTTTCCTTTTAAAATGTCAGGTAAGTGATCCTTTTAAGAAAACCGTTTTCTATGACTCAACATAGTTGCTCTCTAATTACTTAATGACAAATAAGAAAACCAGGCAATAAAAACTCCTCCTAAAAAAAAAGCCACATAATTTTAAAACAAATAAATACATTTGCTCACTAGGAAATTCAGTCCAGGCATCTCTAGTGCACTGCACTATCTTGCAGGTCTCCCTGCTTCTATCACCATTCTCACACCTCCTCTACCACCAGCATGCCCCACCCTGCCTGTAGCCACCACACACAAAGATATCAAGAATATCTGATAAATCTAACTAAATGAGCTCTGTGTTTTTATGGGAGCCCATAAGAATACATCAAAGTAGATGCAGAGACAGCCTTAACACAGTCGTGGTAGCAGCAGCTGGGGAGTTCGGGACTATTTGCCAAAGGGAATGGCATTAATGATTTGAATTATTAGAGCATGTACCCATGTCCTCAATTAAGTAAAGGCTCCATAAAGAAAAATAAGGGCACATTCCTTTCCAGGAGTCCTGATAGTTAGAACATAGAAACACAGCATTAACATGCTTTATTCCAATGACACAGGCCACAAAGCCTGAAAACACCCTGCTAGTGCCCAATGAACGTCACTCTGCCTTTCTAAAGGAACAGCCTCTCTGCTGATGCAGTGTGATTTGGCCTTGGTGGCATCACCCTGCATCATCCTGCAGTAAATAATCCCCTTCCAAAATAATAATAATAGAAGTCAGGGTGACTGCAGTTAAGAAAAGCAGGCAACAGGGTACACACGGGTATTAGAAAAGGAAGAGTGTGTAAACTGCTTAACTCATTCTTCAGACAAAGGTTGTTGCAAAAACATTCGTGATGGATCATTTCCTGCATGTAAGCCTTTTAGGGGTAAGAACCTGCCCAATGGCCTAGTATCATGATCTCAGTGAAGGGACTTTCGTTGTGAAGATGTCTCTACCCTCCCTAACCATGTAGGCTGCCGGCTGTCTTTTGTTTTAAACAGGATACGGTCCATTTGTTACATCTGTGGCTGCTTCACCCGACTATGGTTTTTAATGATGAAAAGGTGAATGCATTGTTTTTAGTCTGATTATATTTTTAAAAACCAGGTTCTTTCCATCCAAAGTAGCCTCTTGACTGATGGGAAGTAATGAACTGACGAACTACTTCTGCCTAGACTGGAGTCAGGGCTGGGATAACTTAGGTCTTGCTGTAGAATGGCCTCTGCTGTGGACTGGAAAGCACTGTCAACCCTATGATAATGTGTGCCCTAACCTGGGCTAAGTGGCAGGCCATCAGGATCAAATCTACAAGGGGTGCTAAGATATGACAGGTAATTTCCCAGGACAGAGAAACTCATTTTCAGCAGAACACTTCTTAGGGAGAGTTCTCTGTGTTGTTAGAAGGAATACTCCAATATACCACTCATTCCCCATTCCCTGAAGACAATTCTAAAAGAGTAAGAACTGGTTTCTAAATTGCTGAATTGTCCTCTAAGAAAATCTGGTTTCCTGCAGAGTTTTTTTTTTTCCCCTCCAGACTAGGGTACAAATCTAGGCTTAGAGTTGAATTGCTGGGTAGGTTAGATGTGCTCAACCACACATTCCAAAAAAATGTGGAACGTGGTTTAAAGAGGAATCAAATTATTCATCAGTCCTAAGTATTCACGTCCCTTGGTGTAACTGCGTCCACTCTCCTGTGTTTATACCCTATGGAAAAGTGGCTTGGGAACACAGACTCTTTGATGCAATGCTTTCTGTTCATTAAACTAGATGCTAAATGCCAAGACTGCATGCCCCAGAGTAAAACAAAGCTATTAGCCCCTATGTCTGAGCCAAATAAAATTGTCAGACCAGATAGTTGGATAGGATGCATTTATCAGGGAAGGACCAGGATGTGATCCAGGGTCCACTAGAAACTCTACTTCAGGTGTTCAAGTCTGCATGGCAGAGGATATATAGACTTTATGGAATGCATTCCATGAGATGAGCAGCCGTTAAGGTGGAGAATAACATTAGTTCTCAATAGTGCTATGTTTTACAAAAGGAATTAATTAAGCAGTAAACCGTGACAGGACATGCATCATGGTATCATAATCACAAGCCTCAGCTGCATTACAAGGCAAAAGGCCAAAGACTGAGAGCTTTCAACCGGCCTGGGAATGCAATTAGGGTGAAATGCTGTGTGCCCTGGAGTGCCTTTATGCCAGGTTAAAAATTCATAGATATTACTCTTTCCCTCTAGAATACTAAAATAATCCACTGGGATGGAATTCTCTGGTAAGCCACCTTACTTCACAATTCTTTCAAAGGTCAAAAGGAAGGACAATGTTAAACTGGGAATGCCAATGACACCCCAAGGTAAGACCTGCCCAGTGGCCTAGTATCACAGACTCACTGACTGGGCTTTCTTTGTGAAGATGCCCCAACCCTGCCTAAACATCTGTTTCACCCTCCAATGAGACTCACTATTTGGGCCCAGCTTGGGCATTAATAGCTTTATTGGACAATTGTTCCACAGTGGTTCAGAGACGGTGTCAGAAAGGGATAGGAAAATTAGCCAATAGATTTACCATCAGCATTCAGTCAGTCAGCCCCAAATCACTGGTAAATGACAGATAAAACCATTTTCAGCTCTACAAAAGAAGGCTGAAGATAAATATTAGCAACGTACTAGACTGTGACTTAGGTTAAGCCAGTCAAATCCTGCTCACACTAACTTAAAAGGAACTGTAAGAAATGTAACTTGTCCACAGTTAAGAATCACAGGTCTGTAGTCTTTTGTTCAGACCTAAAACTCTAGTACGGTTAAAAGCTTATCAGGCCAATCAGAAAACTTGGCAAGTTTGAGACTGCATATTTTTAGATTTAAGCAAAAATGTACACAGAATATAAATGTGACCATCAGCCATTAAGTGTTTTTTTAAAAAAAGAAAGAAAAAGAAATCCATACACAGCTGGGGTAGATTAAGTACTAACTTCAAGTCTTTTGAAAGTAGTAAAAAAAAAAAATTCAAACAATGAAACTATCCACAAATCTGTCCTGGAATTTAGAACACATATCCTTCTCTTTGGGTGTTAAAAAAAATTATTTTATCAATAGCCACTGGTGCAATAGAGGCATACGCTGTAACGGGATGAAAACTAAAAAAACCACCCTTCTTATCTTCTCAAAACATCAAATTGTGCTAATAGAAGTTTCTCAATTCTACAAGTATTCCACAGTTGAGTTCATAATAATAGAATGTACACTGAACAAGATAAGGGAAATGGAGAAAATATTTATTTTCCTTAGAACAGCATTGGCAAAGGGTTACTAAATTGAATCACAAATGTTTACAACACTTGACTCAAATTCTTATCACTGTTTTCCCACGAAACCAGAAGCCTGGCCCCAAAGGTTTCTGCATTCCTACTGTCCCCTCCCTCAGCCCACATTACGACATCAGCAGGCTGAGGGATCACTGCGTTTCCAGTATCACCTCCAAAAGTGCTCTGTTCTCATCATTCAGAGGACCGTGAGAGGGAGATCATCACCACAGAGTTCCAAAGCAGATTTTTGGGTGGACTCAGAAATGAGAGCCCTCCCCCAGTGCTTTTCCAGGTGGCATTTTTCAGCCCATTTCTGATAGCTATCACACTAGCCCAGGACAAGAGAGACCTTGAAGTTTCTGGAAAGGGTGGTGCTAAAAAGCATTTCTCACCTGCTGCAGTATGTGTCTTTCCCTCAGCGTCATTAACCTTCTGTGAAGCTCTACCAGTTCATCTAGGTATGCCTGAAAGAGAAGAGCACCCGCCAAAAAAACAAGCCCTTTAAGAAGGAGTTCAAAAATAAGTGAATAAGTAAGAACATACAAGCAACAGCTGGAAATTCCTCCTTCTACCACTCTACCCCAGGCTGTGTGGACTCGGTGCCCAAGGGCCTCTGCAGACCAAGTCTCTCTTGGACCGACCCTTGTCTTCATCAAGCCAGCTTTAAAAAAGGGAGGGGGCATGAAATTCTTGCGCATATTTGTTCTTAACAAATTCAAGTGCATAGACTCACCTCCCTCAACAATCTGTCTACATAGAGGAGGGGAATTCAGTGCTAAATTTTGAGTTTAAACATGTTATCCCAGGCAACAAAAAAGGAGAAATCTGAATATGGAAGCATCAATGCACTTTACGGACAATTATGTCAGGACAAATTCTTTTTAAAAAAAAAAAAAAAGTTTCCTGATAATACCAAACATTGCTAGTAAAAAATGTTAGCAAGTGATAGAAGAACAGAAGTATGTCCCATGACAAACCAAGATCACTATTTAAATTAGCATCTGGTTTGTGAGGCCCTCCCCGGAAGGACAGAGAGAGCACTTCTCTTTCCATATGCTCAGACTCATGAGTCTGTTAGCATAACAACTTGGGTGCCCCCAGCACTATTTGCAATAAAGGCAAGGAAAGACTTGTGAAGTACTAGAGAGGTCTGCCCTGATCCTACAAAGCATGTTAGGGCCCACCCCATATCAGGTGACTTAACCCCCATCAGGCCTTGCGGTCAGATTTCAGATGCATGACACACACACTGGGAAAACACACTGCACTAGGGTCAGATGTCCTGCTCACCTGCACTGAGTAAACTCACCTACATTGAGACTCCTTAACCTGCTACCTTGACCACAGTTCTCTAACCTCTCCATTCAACATGCCTGAAATCTCTTGGCAATGTAGGCATCATGGCAAACGACAGCATAAGGCCAAGCCTAATGCTGAAGATCTAAGCAAGACATGGAAAACAAACTACAAAGCACCAGGATGAAGCACTCATCATTTGGGTATCTTGGGCACTTTGATGAAGAAAATGAAAGGAGAGCCAGCAAGAATGATCAAGGGGAACACAAGAAACAGAAGACGTGTCAGTGTTGCCGCTCTCCTAGTAAACAGACTTGAAACCTACCTTGTCACATTCACCATTCTTTATTTGCTTATCTGATTTGCTTTGCTTTATTGGACTTTTCACTTCAAGAATCTAGGGATCAAAGAGAACACTGTGTTAAATTTCATTTCAAGCACCTCTTAGCTAACCAGCCACATAAACAAAGGCACTCCCTGAATGAGATGTATAATAACATCACTTTCCAAATAGTGTTTCTCCTCTATACATTTTCTTTCTTCTCTTCCCATCTTACTTTCTCTTGGAAAATAAACTACTTGTATCTGAAATGCTGAGTCAGAGCAGTAGAACTTAAAAAAAAAAAAAAAAGTGGATGATAAGGAAATTGATCTAAGCTTCCAAGGCTGCTTCTCTGTTGCCACAACACTCTCACCATATGCACAGCAGCTGAGTTATACTGAGATTATAGTCCCCTCTGGCAAGAATTTTTTCCTATTCATTCTGCTGTTTCAGCATGACTACCAATGCTCAGTATGCTAGGGATGATAAAAACAAACACTCAAATGCCCTTTTTAGCACCTGACTTTCAGATTCTAAAAGTTACTCATATCCACTAGATGGATGCAGCTTTGGAAATGAAGATGGCCATGAGTAACACAGGTTGCTCCCAATCTGGGATCCTCCAGCTCAAGAAATAAAGAGAGAGGACTGTCTTCTCTGCTTTAAGAAGTGACGTGTTTACTCACGGTAAAATGCCAAGTGCCTTTCCTTGTTTCTGGACCAATTACAACTCAAGTTATGAATAGCAGTTCTGCATACTGTTCAGAAGCTTTTGGTGGGGAGCTATGTTTCTAAGTAATAAAGTAAATAAAATAAATAAGTAAGTGCAGCTGATTTCCTAGAGAGCACCTTCGAAATTGAGGATTATGAGGGAAATATTTTCAAGCCCTCACCTGAAAAAGCTGAGGACCACTAAATTTCCTAATGATGCTTACAAATGTGTATAAACATTTTTTAAAAAGTAATTTGTCTTCTTCATTATAACTCATTATCAAGTGAGCTGTTACAATTGGAGACTAATATTAAAATGCCAAATAAAGAACTTATTTATTTTAAGAAGATTTGTATTCCTATCATACTTCTCCTTACCCATTTTCTGCCTTAACGTAATCACAGTTCTGTTCACAGGTCTACCATGTTCCAATGCATAAAGAAGATTTTACGAATGAGTTCGCTTTTAATGTGTACTGACAAAAGCACTGATTAGGCTCAGAAGTCCGAGTTCAGTACTAACCCTGTCATTTAACATTTTTGGACCTCAAAAGATTAAATGAGAGAGATGAACAAGATAACACCTACATTTCCATTCAGCTTTAAAATTTTATATTACTAATAAACATTTTACTTGTTGAGGGTAGGCCATGACATTCTGGAAAAAAGAGAAAATGCTTCTAAAAGGGGACATTTTTCTTTGAATTGAAAATAATGCATAGGTAAGAACTATCAGGTGTTTCCTGAGAATACTTGTTTTTTCATTTTTAACATTGAGATAACCCAATGTCCAATTTCACCAGGCTAACTTCAAATAGAATATTTTCAGCAATACCAGGAAATTACTTAATAGCAGAGGCTAGGCAATCGTTTGTAACATGCTCCACTGTAAAGGAAACCAAATACTCCACTACGTTCAGAATTCCCTCCTCTCTATTGTTGGAAGTAAGACCTCAAGGGAAAAATCAGCGCTGTGAGACCTAGGAGTAAGTAGGTCAGTAGATGGCACTCCTCGCCAATTCAGATACTGGGTTGGGCAGGCAGAGACAATCCGCTGAGATTTCAGGCCAGAGTGGGGTGGAAAAAAAAAAAAAAAAAAAAAAAAACCAACAAGCCTGCCTGCTTGCCTTGTGCATCACAGAACTGAATTTTGTTCCCATCATATTCCGCCCCCTCCCAGGGTCCCCTCCCCCAACACAATGCACTCTGGGTGTTGAAGTGACTGAGGACATTATATTTGCAATGGAACTTTGCTAACGAGGTTTAGAGAGTTCTGCCACCTTCCCTTCAAAGCAGAAAATAGAACATTTGGACGCTTAAGTCCCACCCCACACATTCCGTAAGTGCTACAGCACAGAAGGCCAAAATACATTGAAATCCTAGTTTCTTTCTTCTGAAGCTGCAGTGGCAGGAACAAAAGCTCCGGGTGTCAGTGACCCGCCTCAAGTTACTGAGTGGCTGCCCAGAGAGGGCTCAGTTAATCTTCCTTCTTTGATCTCTCCCTGCTCCAAAATAAACAGCTTTGTCAAAACCTCATTCTGAGAGAGCTGAGCCCTGCTGAAGACAATTGTTTTATTTATGATCATTTCTTATCTTCAGGGAAACGACTCCAGAATATAAAAGTACAACACCTTGTCTTTCATAGGCTTATTTCAAACCAGTTTAACTAGATAGACTCTTTAATTTCATTCAACACGCTTTGCAGGCTGATAGGTGATTTATGATATTCTGAATATTAACTTGGGTCCGGTGTATCACTTTTTTGCTTCTTTCTCTGCCATACTTCTGGCTAAAAAAAGATCTAGTATTTTGTATCCCTTTGTTTGAAATTCACATAAGGAAGGTTTGAAGTGAAAAAACCATCTCTGGTTAAAATGATGCACACTCTTCATTATTCCCTGTTAAGCTGTCCTGAGAGAAACAGAGCCACCCGGACTGCCTATAGACATCATTTATAAAGATGGCCGTCCCTGAAAACAGATGAATTGTGATTAGTAGCACTTCAGTACTTAATGTGAGGATATGGCTTGACAATCAAACTTTCAAGATAATATTTTCCTGTATCCCTTTGTGAGGAATGACAACTCAGTTATTCAGCAGATGGATTCTCCACTGATAGATCTTTCATGTTAATGATCATTAGAGCTCCTAATAATACCCAGGTTAATTACTTGCTTTGTTGACAAGTGGCTCTCTTTCTATTCCCTTTTTTTCAGTAGTTAGGCCATGTTTGACTCAATTAGCACTTTCTCTCTTCCCTAGTCCCAGGAAGGTTTGAGAAAAGACAATAGACAATTCAGCTTTCCTAGTACTTTATAGAAACTTGAGAGATCATTATCAGTTTGCAGAGAGAGAACAGCCAAGGGGTATGGAAGAAGAAAACTCAAGTCTTCCCACTCTGGAGTTAGGTTTTCCCAGGATGTTTTCATCTATTTTGTTTGATGTAAATTTTCAAATTCATCTCTCCCTTTCTCTTTCCTCTCTCCTTCCCTCTCTCACACATACACACACATTCAAACATAAGACTAAAGCCCATTCCAGAGTGGAATTTAGGTGACTTGTAGATTTTTAAGAATTTCTTTTTATTATCTTACTCCATCAGCATGGAGACTAAGAAATATTAGTAATTTTTTAAAAAGAAGTCCCAGAACCCTGATACAATGCAGGCGATTTGAGGGGTTAAGAAATCAGTATTAGCCGGGCTCGGTGGCTCAGCCTGTAATCCCGTGCTTTGGGAGGCCGAGGTGAGTGGATTGCCTGAGCCCGCGGGTTCGAGACCCGCCTGGGCAACTTGGCGAGACCTCATCTCTACAATAAATCAAAAATTAGCTGGGCGTGGTAGCACACGCCTGTAGTTCCAGCTACTTGGAAGGCTGAGGCGGAAGGATC
>CAUYQG010149447.1:0-15787 GCA_963574415.1 Tarsius wallacei
AGGCATGCCAGGTACATCGTTAGGAACAAAAAGGACAAAAATTCCTATTTTCATGGCTCCTAATTTTTTTTTTTTTTTTTTTTTTTTGAGTCAGAGTATCATTCTGTAACCCAGGCTGGAATGCAGCGAGTGGCACCATCACAACTCACCGAAACCTCAACCTCCGGCGATCCTTCCGCCTCAGCCTTCCAAGTAGCTGGAACTACAGGCGAGCGCTACCGCGCCCGGCTAATTTTTTGATTTATTGTAGAGATGAGGTTTTGCTTGCCCAGGCGGGTCTCGAACCCGCGGGCGTAGGCAATCCACTCACCTCAGCCTCCCAAAGGTGCGGGATTACAGGCTGAGCCACCGAGCCTGGCTGGTGCAATATTTTTCAGGGCAAATGCCATGATAACAATTTGAATAATTGATCAACTTTCTATACATTACAGTGAAACCATTTCAGTTTTTGCTTTGTACTTCAGTTTTTATTTTTTCAAAATTATTTTCAATGGGATCAATTTTACTTTGTGTAGAATTTCCAACAAAAGTTTGATTCACCATTTACATTTTTGTCCATAGGAAACTTTACTGATCATATTTTTGCCACCTTGAGATTTCTTTTCTGCCCTCATTTTTACTCCTTCCAATTTTATCTGGGTCAAATTGGATAGATATAAATGCTGCTAAGAAAATCTCATTTCTGGAGTTTTATTTTGTGTTGATAATTTCTATGAGTCTAATTTTCCATGTCAATTTTGAGTTTTCAAAATCACCCAGAAGATATTTTTCAACCAGGTTTGTGCTTTTGTAATCAATTTCATTTGTGAGTCACATTAGCTATCATCAGTTGATTCTTCCTAGCGATCTGGTCGAGTTGTCCTTGGAGTTAAAACAGCAGAATCAAATGGCACTGTCAGTGGAGAAGGAACACAACGTCCTGCTTCAGAAGTCACACATTAGAGATGCAATAGTTTTTCCTTTCTACTATTATAATACAAACACCCTCTGGAAGAATAAGATGTTAAAATATCACTTCAGTGAGAGGCACATTATTGAGAGTATGTACTCTACAGGAATGGCTGGGTTCAAATCCCAAATTCTATCATTTACTAGCTGTGTGACTTTTGACAGGTTATTTACTGATTTTTGCTTCAGTGTCCTCATTTGTAAAATAAAATCGTTGTGAGGATTGAATGAGTTGATAAATTCAGAACTGTGCTTGGTGCAACATGACTACTGAATAAAGTTAGGTTCCATTATTATTGATAGAACAATTGCTTCAATATCCTCCAAATACACCCTAGGAATTCCTATCTTTGTTCAACTGTGCCTTGATTTTGTCTTCTGAAAAATGGGGCTATTGATTGTGCCATCCTCATAGGACTGTGCAATCTGAATGTGTAAGACAAGTGTCTAGAACAATGCCTAGTCCAAGTTGAAGTGCTACATAAGTGCTATGTTAGCTGCTATTTCGCCTTAGAGTGAGTGAGCTTACAGCATCCTTCCAAGAGCCAAAGAGCTAGTGCCCATAAAAATTGTTATAGAGATAACACAAAGATGTAGACTCAAAATGTGCTAGGTTTGGAAATATATTAAAAAGCAAAAGCCATTTAAAAAATTATAATTCACAAAAGTGTAGGCACAGTCGGGCATGGTGGCGCATGTCTGTAATCCCAGCACTTTGGGAGGCCAAGGCAGGAGGATTGCTTGAGTCCAGGAGTTTGAGACCAGCCTGGGCAGCATAGTGAGACCTCATCTCTACAAAAAATAAAAAAATTAGCCAGGCGTGGTGGTGTGCACCTGTAGTCCCAGCTACTCAGGAGACTGACGAGGAGAGAACATCTGAGCCCCGGAGGTTGAGGTTTCGGTGAGTTGTGATGGTGCCACTCGCTGCATTCCAGCCTGGGTGACAGAATGATACTCTGACTCAAAAAAAAAAAAAAAAAAAAAAAAATTAGGAGCCATGAAAATAGGAATTTTTGTCCTTTTTGTTCCTAACGATGTACCCAGCACCTAGAACAGTGCCTGGCATGCCTTAGACAGTTTATAAATATTTGTTGAATGAGTGAATAAGTGAATGAATGGATGAATGAGAATGAAGGCTTGTGGCAACATTGAAGGTTTCTCATACGGAATTAAGCAAATAGAGCAAGATATACAATTACGTTATACTATCATCAATACAGTGAAGACTAGAAGGTAATATATAGAACTGCAAATACTTATGGTACACGGTAACTTCTTTTTTTTTTTTTGAAGCTGGAGTCTCACTCTGTCACCCAGGCTGGAGAGCAGTGGCATGCACTCGGCCACCACAGCCTCGACCTGCTGGGCTCAGGTGGCCCTTTCTCTTCAGCCTTCTAAGTAGCTGGAACTACAGGCACGCACCACCATGCCTGGCTAATTTTAAAAAAAAATTTATTGTAGAGATGAGGTCTTGCCAAGTTGCCCAGACTGGTCTCCAACCCGTGGGCTTAGGCAATCCTCTCACCTGGGACTCCCGAAGTGCTGGGATTATAGGCGTGAGCCACTGTACCCGACCTGTAACATTTTTATATATTGTCTTTTTATAAGGTAAAACAAAGAAGGTGAAGATAAAAATTTCTTAAAGAAAAACTATGACCATGTCATAACTTTATTTAATGTAGGACACCACACTCATATCCTTTTAAAGTTGATCCTGAGAAATCTATTTTAATCATACAGAAAAATATTTGACTTAAACCAATTAATTGGAACCCTTGATTAGTGGGTTATATTTCTGATTCCAAGAGAAAAGTAAGCAAAAACAAAGTTACACAGACATAAATATAATACATATGTGTAATATACACACACAATTTCTTTCAGAGTGTATCTTTTTTTTTTTTAAGAGATGAGATTTCACTATGTTGCCCAGGTTGGTCTTGAACTCCTAGGTTCAAGCAGTCCTCCCGCCTCAGCCTCCCAAAGTGCTGGGATTACAGGTGTGAGCCACCAAGGTCAGGCTCATATTATATTTTGAGCTGGCTGTCCATCCAACTCAACCTTCTAGACCCTTCACATCCACCATACAGCATGAGTGTTTATGTTCATAATGATCTTTCTGGGGCACTGCAAGGACTTTGATCATCAAAGATTCAATTACATTCACCACCCTACACTTCCTAGGGCATGAACAAGGCAAATGCATTTTAGAAAGATTTTTCTATGGAAAGATTTGAACAAAGGGTGTTGAGTTCATTTCTAGTTAACCAGAAAATTTAATTAACTGGAATGACTTGTCCCCTTAACGTTTCCATGAAGTGAGGTTTGATTGTACTTTGATTTCTGAAATCATTGTCCAGTTTCTCCTATTAATAGCGTCTGGTGAAAAAAGATACAATTCTACAGTCAAACTGCTTAAGGAAGATTTGATTGCTCTCAATCTTAAAAACAAAAAGACCACAGGTGAAAAAAAACTCATATCTTTTCTTGAATGTTTTTCTGTGTTTGACTTTGACCCTTAGGTATGCTGCATGAAAGAATCAGCCAGTTAGAGAGAAAATAAAAAATTGAGGTCTTATAGTTTCTATTTAATGCTGTATTAATGTTATAAGTCTCATTTTGAGAAAGTATATATCAACCATTTAAAATTAATTTATTTTTATTTGTTTTCCAGATTAACGGTCCTTCTAAATAGAAGATTGAATGAGAACTTAGTTATTTCATTTGCAAAAGCTAATTGAAGCACATATTTATGAAATTAGACATGGATGAGAACCATCACCACCCCCTCAACCACAATGAGGATGATTTTTTTTTTAACTTCTGAGACAGGATTAAAAAAGGTAAATTAATATGTATGTGGTAATTCTTCTACCTTCCTTCTCAACCCTGTCGGTGCCCCTTAAAACAGAGTCTGGCTCTTTTGTGATTATAATGGCCGTAGTGGGCAAGGTTAAAAATCTCAGGAAGCTTGGGAGCTGAATGAGAGGAGAAGCCTTATGGATTTGATTTTGTGCCTTTAAAATATGTATGTATGTATGTATTGAGTTGGGGTCTCATTGGTTGACTGATTGACTTGGGGTCTCTGTCACTCGGGTTGGAGTGCAGTGACACGCTCACTGCCACCACAGCCTCGACTTGCTGGGCTCAGGTGTTCCTTCTGCCTCAGCCTTCCAAGTAGCTGGAACTACAGGCCTGCACCACCACTCCTTTTTAATTTATTGTAGAGATGAGGGCTCGCCAAGTTGCCCAAGCTGGTCTTGAACCTGTGAGCTCAGGCGATTCTCTCACCTCGGCCTCCCAAAGTGCTGGGAGCCACCAAGCCCATCCTAAAAAAATTTATTGTAGAGATGAGGGCTCTACAAATTGCTCAGACTGGTCTCCAACCCCTGGGCTCAGACAATCCTATCACCTCCATCTCCCTAAGTGCTGAGATTATGGGTGTGAGCCACCATGCTTGGCCGATTTTTAAATGCTTTTTAAACATCAATTTTTAGTTTATCAAAGTTTACATTCAAATAGATTAAAAAGACAATTATCTCTAAAAAGGTTACAATAAACCTACAGCCTCTCGGGTGTCTTCTCTCTATCCATCAAGCAGTTTCCTCACAGGTTGTCAGGTTTCAAAAAGGCAAACTCCAATGGACGAGGGTTTGTCAAGTCTGGGCTTGTGTCATGTTTGCTGGGATATCATTGGCCCAATCAAGTCACATGACCAAACCCTCAGTCAATGTGGGAGGGGACTACCCAGGGCAGGAAAGCTGAGAAGTGTTGTGCATTGGGACCAATTATCAAAATAATCTCCAACATATGTTGAAACAACATAACTATATCTTTTTGGTAATAATTTCCATTCTCCTAACTCAAAGATGAAATTTCACAGAGCTGAGTATTTTTATGGCCCTATTTCATCTCAAATTCT
This sequence comes from Tarsius wallacei, assembly GCA_963574415.1. Classification (NCBI taxonomy): domain Eukaryota; kingdom Metazoa; phylum Chordata; class Mammalia; order Primates; family Tarsiidae; genus Tarsius; species Tarsius wallacei. The sequence continues at coordinate 4,871 of CAUYQG010149447.1, forward strand.
TCTGAGGAATGACCAAGAGTTTCTCTAGTCATAATACAGAGCAAAAGTTATTAGTGTCCTGTTCTCCGTCTTTCCCTTTTCATCTGAGCAGTAGTCTCCCTGTATTTGGTTTCTATTGTTGCCATAACGAATCACCAAACACTTAGCATCTTTTAAACCCAGTGGGCTCTGCTGGGTATTCTTCTGGGTACTGAGGTTGAAATCAAGGTGTCAACTGACCTAGATTTTTATCTGGAAGCTCTGGGGAAGAATCTGCTTCCAGGCTCAGTCAAGTCTTGGCAGAATTCAGAGCTATAGGAGGGAGGTCCCTGTTTCCTTGTGGGCTGTTAGCCAGTGGTTATTTTCAGATTCTAGAGGGCCATTGGGTTCTTTGGCTCCCTGTCCCCTTTGTCTTCAAAGCCAACAGTGGTGGTTTCATTTCATGCTTCACATCTCTCTCTTCTCACTTTCCAACTTAACTCTCCTGCCTTCTCTTCTGCCACCTCTCTCTGCCTTCCTCTTCTGTGTTTAAGGGCTCAGATGATTACACTGGGCCCACCCAGATAATCCTGGATAATCTCCCTATTAGTAACCTTAATTCCATTTGCAAAATTTCTTCACAGCCATACCTAGATTCGTGGTTGAGTGAATAAACAGGGAACAAGAATCTTGGAGAACTTCTTTAGAATGCTGCCTACCATACCCCCTACATCCTTCTCTTTCCTGTCTTACACTTCCCACAAAAATGTCTCTAAAAATCAGTCCTAGGTGGTGGAATAACAACGTTTCGGCCCCCTTTCCTCTAAAAATACTCCAAAATCACAAGAAGAATAAACCAACACACAAACTTGATTTTTTATTAAACTAGAAATATCCTTTCTACCACCAATGTATGGATAGAGAAAGCAGATGGAAGAATTGTAAATTATTTAGCAGAGAGGAGGAAATTCAAACTTAGTGCTGATGAGAAGCCAGATTGCCTCATAGAAGTCCAAGAAAGGCTCAGGATTCAAGGTACTGAGAGCAAAAAACCCTGCAGTTACCCATATTTGGGGTTCCCCAGTGAAAATTGCAGATCATTTCTCTGTCTTTTTTTTTTTTTTTTTTTTTGAGGTAGGCTCTCACTCTGTCGCCCAGGTTGGAGTGCAGTAGCGTGATTCCGGCTCACTGCAGCTTCCACCTCCTGGGCTCAAGTAATCTTCCAACCTCAACCTCCCAAATAGCTGGGACTATAGGTGTGTGCCACCATCCATGGCTAATTTTTGAGGTCATACTATGTTGCCCTGACTGGTCTTGAACTCCTGGGCTTGAATGATTCTCCTGTTTCAGCCTCCCCTCTTTTAAAAAATATTTAACTTTTAGGCCGGGTGCAGTGGCTCACGCCTATAATCCCAGAACTTTGGGAAGCCGAGGTGAGAGGATTGCCTGAGCCCATGGGTTCGAGACCAGGCTGGGCAACTTCGAGAGACCTCATCTCTACAATAAATCAAAAAATTAGCCGGGCGTGGTGGCGCGTGCCTGTAGTTCCAGCTACCTGGAAGACTAAGGCGAAAGGATCACCTGAGCCCAGCAGGTTGAGGCAGCAGTGGCCGTGAGCATGCCACTGCACTTCAGCCTGGGTGACGGAGTGAGACTCCAACTTAAACAAATTTTTAAAAATTTTTATTAATTGACATTTAACAATTGTACGTAGTGATGTTTCGATACATGTAAAGTGTAGTGAGGATGAGGATAGTTTGCATATTCATCATCTCAAACATGTATCTTTTCTTTGTGTCAGGAACATGCAATATCCTTCTTTTAGCTATTTGAAACTGTTGTGAACTGGAGTCATCTTACAGTGGTATAGAACACTAGAAGTTACTCCTCCCATCTAGCTATAATTGTGCATCCTTTAACACCTCTTTCCCTATCCCCCTTCCCCCTACCCTTCTCAGTCTCTAGTATCCTCTGTTCTACTTTTTCCTTCTATGAGATCAACTTTTTTTAGCTTCCACATAGGAGTGAGAACATGTGGTGTTTAACTTTCTGTTCCTGGTTTATTTCACTTAACATAATGTCCTCCAGTTCTATCCATGTTGTCATGAGTGACAGGACTTCATTCTTTTTTGTGGCTGGATAGTATTCCATCGTGCATATATAGCACATTTTCTTTCTCTATTCATCTGCTCTTGGACACCTGGCTGATTCCATATCTTGGCCACTGTGCATACTGTAGTGTTGCAATAAACATGGGGGTGCAGGTGTCTCTTTGATGTGATGATTTCCTTTCCTTTGGATAAATGCCCAGTAGTGGGATTGCTGGATTTGTTGTTCTTTGAGGAATCTCCATACTCCCTCCGCAGTGGCTGTACTAGTTTACATTCTCACCAGCAATGTGGGTATTCCCTTTTCTCGGCATCCTCACCTCAGCTTACCTTTCATCTCTTGACTTATTTATAGGAAGCCCACCAGGGATCGTGTCTCACTCATGCGCACAGAGGCTCTACTCAGCTCTTTCTTGTTTGACTCTTTAATTGTAAAAGCAAACACCAATACAAACTAATCACACACACGTACAAAGAGCCCAGAGGAAATAGAGACAATTCAGGAAGCAGAAGAAAACTCAAAAGAAACTATAATGAATATTCCCAGAGAGATACAAGAAACTCTTGCTTCCATTAAATGAGAAGAGTATGCTATAAAGAAGTAATCAGAAAATAAGAGCCTCTTATGAGTAAAAAATACACCATCAGAAATGAAAAAGCTAATATATGTTTTAAAGATGAAGTCTAGGAAATCTCCCTGAAAATGACTAAATAGAGTGATGCCGTAAGAAAGAGAAGACAAGAAACTTCAAAAATCATAAAACACCCAATATCTGAATAATAGAAGTCCCAGAAAGGGAGGAAGGAAAAAAAAAATGGGGAAAGGGGGAAGTATTATCAGAAGAGGAGTACAAGTGTTTTAGATTTAAGGACTAAAAGAATCACACTCATGTGTCCAGCACAATGAATGATAAAAAGACCCACACTGATGCACATTACTGTGAAATTTCAGAAAACCAAGATACAGAAAAGGTTCTGAAAAAAAAATAGCCCACATTCAGACGATCAGGAATCAGAGCATTATTGGTCCTTGCAGCAAGCAGGCGTAGAAACTAACACTAAGTAGAGCCATGCCTTCAAATTACTGAGGGAAAAATAATGTTCAGCCCAGAACTGTGCACTCAGACTATCAATCAACCATAAGGATAGAATAAAGACACTATTAGACTTGCAGATTTCAAAAACAAAAATCTCTTGTTCACCCCTTCTCAGGGTGTTATTGGAGTCTATCTCCACCCCCACCCCGTGCAGTGAACTAGGAAAGAGGGATCCAGGAAACAGAAGGTGCAGTAGAGAAGCAAAGATAATTCCCAAGATGCTGGCAAGAGTGGCCCCAGGCCCCAGGCAGGGAACAGACCCAAAGAATACACAGCCCAACCTGGACCTTAACATGGAGCTCCTGGAAAAATTACTTCATTCAGAACAAAATCCAAAACCAAAGCAAAGCAAAACAGGGGAAGGGAAGCGATAGATTTTTCTGATGGATCTGACTGTGTCGAAAACAGTACTCAGGAGAATTTTATGGAGTGGTTACAACATGTTTGAAAACATCAACTATTTTTTAAAAACTAGAGTCATTTAAAAGTGAGGTAATTTTTTAACTTCAGGAAAAAAAGCAGTGAAAGAAAGGAAATGCGATGGGCACAGTGGCTCATGCCTATAATCCCAGCACTTTGGGAGACTGAGTGGGAGGATTGCTTAAGTCCGAGAGTTTGAGACCAGCCTGGGCAACATAGCAAGAACTTGTCTCCACAAAAAATTAAAAAATTAGCTGAACATGTGGCGTAGTCCCAACTACTCGGAAGACTGAGGCAGGAGGATCACCTGAGCACAGGAGGTCAGGGCTGTGGTCAGCCTTGATCCTGCCTCTATACTCCATCCTGGGCAACAGAGGGAAACCTTGACTCAAAAAAAACCCAAACAAACAGAAAAAGGGAAATGCTATCTTAGCATACTACTCAGCTCAAGAATCAACGATATAAATAAAAACACTGTGCATGGCATTAATCAAAAATGGAGATACAGTTACATTACAAAAGTGGTGGGCAGGCAAGAGAGGGTATATGGGGGAACAGAGTTTAAAGCAGGCAATAGGATGGATGGGGGTAAGGAAGGCCTGAGGGGACTGTAGGTTTATTATAAATTCTCTAGAAATAATTATCTTTTTGATCTATTTGCATGTGAAGCTTAATAACCTAAAAATTAAAATTTAAAAAGCTCAAAAAGGCCAGACACAGTGGCTCACATCTGTAACTCCAGCACTTTGGGAGGCTGAGGTGGGAGAATCGCTTGAGCCCAGGAGTTCAAGACCAGCCTGGTCAACATAGGAAGATCTCATCTCTGCAAAAAAAAAAAAAAAAAAATTTGTTGGCCGGACTCAGTGGCTCAGTGTAATCCCCGCACTAAGGTAGGCCGAGGCGAGTGGATTGCCTGAGACCACTGGGCAACTTGGCAAGACCTCGTCTCTGCAATAAATATAAAAAATTAGGCAGGCGAGGTAGCGCGAGCCTGTAGTTCCGGCTACTTGGAAGGCTGAGGCGGAAGGATTGCCAGAGCCCAGCAGGTTGACACTGGGGTGGCTATGAGCGTGCCACTGCACTCCAGCTTGGGCGATGGAGTGAGACTTCAACGAAAAACAAACAAACAAACAAAACAGGATCTCTCTCCTCACTGGCCTCCCGGTCCCTTTCCATGGAGAAGAGAACTGGTTTTCCCAGCTGAGCCTAGTCCCAGTGGACCCTCCAGCTAAATGCAGCCTCATGAATACCTAGGCGAAAAAGAGAAATGCCCTGTCCAACCACAGAATTATGAGAAATAATGATAATTATTCTAAGCTGCTACATTTTGGGGTGGTTTGTTATGCAGCAATAGATAAGTGATACAACATGTGATTAAAGCCAATAGATCTTTATTCTGCATGTTCACATCATCGAGAAGCACATTGTTGTTGATTCAGTATATAAATTCTGAAACTAGACATTTACTAGCCATTTTCTACCTGTGAGGCTTTGGGCAAATTACTTGCCTCTCTTTCATTTTTCTCATCCGCACAGTGGAAATAATAATAGTGAAGTATATATGGCTGTTGTGAGGATTAAATGAATTAATACTTGGGAATGCACTAAAAAGTGCTAAAGTTAATATACATTCTCGGTGTTTATCATTATTCTTTAAGCAAATAAAAATGCTTAAAATTTAACTACCTGAATTTAACTACCAGCTGTAAGTTCTAGAGGCAAAACCTTTAGGAATAAAACTGAGACTCTAGTCCTGACTTTCAAACCAGCTGGTTGGTCAGATCGACCTTTTGTTTGTTCGTGTAAAAGAAAATTTAAAGGATATATGAAAGTAGAGAAAATCGTTTGGTTAACTTCTGTATACTCAGTTTTATTGTCAATCTTGTTTTATATAAATTTCCCCTTCTTGTCCCTCCACTGGAGTATTCAAAGCAAATACCAGTTATCATGTCACTCATCTTTAAATATTTTAGTATGTATCTTTAAAAGATGAAACTCTTTTTTGGTAAACATCACCAAATATCAGTATCACTCCAAAAAACTTAATAATTCTTTAATATTATAAAATATTAGAGTCAGTCAAATGACTCTGATTTTTTTTCTTTATACTTTGTACAAATCAGGATTGACACAAGACCCATCCATTGCAATTGGCTGATCAATAAGTCTGAGGCATTGTTTGTATAATAAAAGGATGAGGCCGGGCTCTGTGGCTCAGCCTGTAATCCCAGCACTTTGGGAGGCCGAGGTGAGAGGATTGCCTGAACCCGTGGGTTCAAGACCAGCCCAGGCAACTTGGTGAGACCTCATCTCTATAATAAATCAAAAATTAGCCAGGCGTGGTAGCATGTGCCGGTAGTTCCGGCTACATGGAAGGCTGAGGTGGAAGGATTGTCTGAGCCCAGCATGTCGAGCTGTGACGGTCTTGAGCGTGCCACTGCATTCCAGCCTGGGCAATGGAGTGAGACTCCAACTAAAAAAAAAAAAAAAAAAAAAAAAAAGGATGAGTGCTATGTTCTGTCCTTTTATTTGCTGCCTTTCAGAATAAGATTTGGAGTCCTAGATCCTCAAAAAGTGGGCAGTCTCTTCATCCTCTCTGGTCCTCATGCAAAATCACAGGATTGGCCTAGGTAACAACTGAGCTTCTTCCACCTCTACCATTCTGATCTCCATCAATCTTTAGAACTGCCCAAGCTTTTATATCTTATTTATTTGTTTATTTATTTATTTTGAGTTGTGGGGGGTCTCACTGTGTCGTCCAGGCAGAGTGCAGTGGCACTCACGGCTCACTGCAGCTTCAACCTCCTGAGCTTAGGCGATCCTTATTCCTCAGCCTCCTGAGTAGCAGGAACTACGGGGACGTGCCACCACGCCTGCCTAATTTTTACTTATTTTTTAAATCGAAATTAGGTCTCACTAAATTGCCTAGGCTGGTCTTGAACTCCTGGGTTCAATCGGTCCTCCTGCCTCAGCCTCCCAAAGTGCTGGAATTACAAGCATGTGCCATTGTACCCAGCTCAAGCTTTTGTATCTGTTAGGGAGGAACCAAAAAAGTTAAATTGATTTATGAAATTTATTTATAAGATTTATTTATTTAAAAATTGCATATTTATTCTTATATGTTTAAACTTCAGTTACCTTCAAAGTACTCTCTGTTTGATGCACTACACCAATCGAGATGCTTTTTCCACTGCTCAAAAGAGTTTTTGAACTCAACGATTTTGATGCCTTTTTGTGCTCCTGCCGTTTTTTGTTTCACCTCTTCCACGTTGGCAAAATGTTTCTCTTTGGGGACTTTTTTCATGCAGGGAAACAAACAAAAAAGTGATATCAGGGGAATAGCGACAGTGGGGCATGGAGGTCATGCCGATTTTGGTCAAAAACTGCTGAACCCTCAGTGTGGTGTGGGCAGGTGCGCTCGTAAACCGCCCAACATGAAATGGGCAAACACACTGAAGGAATCTCCAAAAGCAATTCACTAAAGCCGAACTCAGACTTTCACAACAACACTAGCTTGTACACTGATGTCGCTGAGGTCCTAGAACACTAGCATAGCAGGGGAAGCAGGTACTACAAGGGACTTGCCCTCCAAAAAATAATTCCTGTTTTTTTGGCCCCCCTCGTAAATGACCTTTTCTTGAACCATTTCCTGCCCCTTGAGTGTTCTTTCTCCTCCTCTCTACCCAGCCAACTCCAATTCATCCTGTAAAGCCCAGCTAGAATATCACTTCTTGAACCATACATTTTATGCAGCAAATGTTAACTGAGGGCTCATCGTTTTCCACTTCCCACCTCCCTACTCACACCACTCACTCATCTGTCTAATCTTTTCCATAGCATCTTGTTCTCACTTTTCAGGGAGTCTTTATTCACTTACATTTTAATTATTTGATAACGTACCCGTTTCCTGTGATCACATGTTGGCTCCCTGCTTCAGTGAGATCAAAAATAAAATGTGAGTCTCTTTGGAGCGATCCAATCCTGGCTTCACACCTCAGAGATAATTAGGAATTTCTAGTTGAACTGATCGTGTTGGTGAACTCCCAAAGGCCTCTTGACCTTTTGTTATCCCATTCAGTTTCCCATCCATAGGACATTAAACATGCTCAGATTCATTTCTGAATGGCCCGTCAGGGTGGTCTTTGCCTGAGTCCCTGCATCTTGGCTGTAAACAGTGGCCGTCATTTTCTAGCATCATCAGCCTCCAAAACAGGTGCAGCTTAAAATATGGCACTTGGACATGACAGGAAACACACATTTTGGAGGATTCTGAACCCAAGGGAAGGGGGATTAGCTTTCCTCATTGTGTGTGTGCTTTTGTCACTTGCTTTCAGGTCATATGATTTCAGAGCACGGGTTGCCAGTCGAATAACAAAAGTAAGCATGAATTGATAGTTTATCTCACAAACAGATTTTGCCAAGAGTAGCAGGGTGGGAACCGCCATGGATGGGTTCCAGGGCTCTCCAAATAGAATGAAACTAGCCCTTTTTGACTTCTAGCTTACTCTATGAAAAACAATGACAAGCACTCAAAAGGATTTGGCTTGCATGTGTGCAATGTTTTAGGCAGATTTGTGCTTTTACGCAAAAAAACAAAAAAAAATGCAGTGAAAGATGGATGCTGCATTCATTTTGAAGTATTCCTTAAAAGTATCTTGGAAATTCCTTTGACAATAGTTTAACGCAATAGCATTCCTGTGACCCATAGAAATTTAGCTACGTTAGGATCCTATAAATATGACAATGTCATGATGTACAGGAAAACAATGGTTATCAACAGTGCACTCCTATAATCCCAGCACTCTGGGAGGTCAAGGCAGGAGGATCACTTGGGCCCAGGAGTTTGAGACCAGCCTGGGCAACACAGCAAGACTTCATCTCCACAAAAGAATTAAAAAATCAGGCCAGGCTCGGTGGCTCAACCTGTAATCCTGTGCTTTGGGAGGCCGAGGTGAGTGGATTGCCTGAGCCCGCGGGTTCGAGATCCACCTGGGCAATTTGGCGAGACCTCATCTCTACAATAAATCAAAAAAATTAGCTGGGCGTGGTAGCACGCGCCTGTAGTTCCAGCTAATTGGAAGGCTGAGGCGAAAGGATCGCTGGAGCCCAGCAGGTCAAGGCTGCGGTGGCTGGGAGCGGCTACTGTACTCCAGTCTGAGCGACAGAGTGAGAGTCCAACTAAAAAAAAAAATTAGCCAGACATGGTGGCATGTGCCTGTAGTCCCAGCTACTTGGGAGACTGAGGAGGAAGAATCACCTGAACCCAGCAGGTCGAGACCACAGTAAGTCGTGATTGTGCCACAGCACTCCAACCTGGGCGATAGAGTGAGACCCTGACTCAAAAATAAATAAATAAAATACAAAATAAAAAAGGAAAGAGTTATTGATTTATCCAAGAGATGGCAATTCTTGATTCCTCATCTTTGTTTATATTCCCTAAAGCTTCCGAGAGACAGATAACAAAAATGACATTGCTGTCGACAGTGTGAGGCTGTTTCTTGCTTTTGGGAGCCACATAGACATTATGATTCAATGAATATTTTTGCCCAGGATCCTTCAATGTGCTCTAGACCCGTTGGGAAATTATTTCCAATTCCACAGAGTGCTCCCCAGGACGAGGCAGAGCAGGCTGAGGTGACAGCCTCGGAAGTGTCATGGTTTCTTGTTGGGACTCGGAGACTGCTGTGTCCTTTTCTGCTCTGCAGCTTCTTCCCTCAAAAAAAGAAAAGCAAAACCAAAAACCAAACCCACGACTGAGTTATCTTTTTTTAAAAATGCACTAGAGATGACTTACAATCTGTATAAGCCATTGATATAAATTCAGTCCTGTGTCCACTCACACCCTATCCCCATAGCAGTCAAGACATTTCAGCATAGGGTTAGGGCTCAGATCGCTCCATTCCTCACTGAAAACCATGACTCTTCATTACCCTAGGAGAGAGTCAGATACCTTGCAAACACCATCTTGCTTAATCCTTTTTTTTTTTTTTTTTTTTGAGTCAGGGTCTCACTCTGTCACCCAGGCTGGAGTGCAGTGGCATGATCATGGCTCACTGTAGCCTCAGACTCCTGGGCTCAGGTGGTCTTCTGCTTCAGTCTTCCAAAGTGTTGAGATTACAGGCATGAGCCACTGCGCCCGACTTATTTTGTTTAATCTTTCCAGTTGCCATCACTATAGTTATTTTCTTCCAGAGGTGGTGAGGCCTTTAGGGCTGGACACACCAGACTGCAAATTTGTTAATTTGACTGAGAACAAAAGCTCTCGGGAGGCTGAGCTGGTCAGCACATTCTTTGACTCCTGAAGTGAAGCACGTGGAGAAAGGGCACTCATAGAAGGCTGCTTGGTGCAGCGTCACAGTGAAGGAACCAAACACTTTGGACGGGGGAGGATCGGGAAGCTAACCAGGTCTGTGGCTAGTATCTTAGATGGAGGTTGTTCACTCTCCAACATTCTTACACTTTTGATATAAATACCCCTGCTCTTGAATCAACTCATTTCACTAAAAAACAAGAACTGAGAGGTGGGTTGTGAAAGCTCGTGCCTGTAATCCCAGCATTTTGGAAGACTGAGGCAGGAGGATTGCTTGAGCCCAGGAGTTTGAGACCAGCCTGGGTAACATAGCGAGATCTTGTCTCTCCAAAAAAGTAGCTGGGCATCGTGGTGGCACGCCTGTAGTCCCTGCTATTTGGGAAGCTGAGGTGAGAGGATTGCCTGAACCCAGGAGGTTGAGGCTGCAGTGAGCCATGATTGTGCCACTACACTCCAGCCTGTGTGACAGAGAGAGATCCCCGACTCAAAAAGGAGAGAGAGAGGCCAGACTCAGTGGCTCATCCTGTAATCCCAGCACTTTGGGAGGCCGAGGCAAGTGAATTGCCTGAGCCCGCGGGTTTGAGACCAGCCTGGGCAACTTGGCGAGACCTTGTCTCTACAATAAGTCAAAGATTAGCTGGGCGTGATAGCACACACTTGGAGTTCTGACTTCTTGGAAGGCTGAGGCAGAAGGACCACCTGAGCCCAGCAGGTTGACGCTGGGGTGGCCGTGAACATGCAACTGCACTCCAGCCTGGATGATGGAGTGAGCCACCAACTCAAAAAAAAAAAACAGAGAGAGAGAGGAGAAGGAGGAGGAGGAGAGGAGAGGAGAGGAGAGGAGAGGAGAGAGAAAAGAAAAGAACAGTGGACAAGTATTCTAACTTCTGGAAATACAAGCTAACCCAAGTTATCCCTTATTTGGTTAGGGAGCATGAGTGCAAACAATCACCATTTGGGCAGGCTGGCAAATCTGTCTGTTAATTTCAGAAGTGTTTCTCAAGGTGAAATCTATAAGTGCATT
>CAUYQG010149449.1:0-66421 GCA_963574415.1 Tarsius wallacei
GGTGGCTCAGCCTGTAATCCCGCGCCTTGGGAGGCTGAGGTGAGTGGATTGCCTGAGCCCGCGGGTTCAAGACCCGCCTGGGCAACTTGGTGAAACCTCATCTCTACAATAAATCAAAAAATTAGCTGGGCGTGGTAGCGCACGCCTGTAGTTCCAGCTACTTGGAAGGCTGAGGTGGAAGGATCGCCAGAGCCCAGCGGGTGGAGGCTGCGGTGGCTGGGAGCGGCCACTGCACTCCAGTCTGGGTGACAGAGTGAGACTCCAACTCAAAAAAAAAAAAAGAAGTCTCAAATATAGTCAAAGTTAGACACTACATAAATTTGGGAGAGTTGTATTTACTCTGCAAAAGAGAAACGAAGTTTAAGATGACCTTCAAAATGACATTGAATGGTGGCACATATACATATAAAGCCAATATATTATGCAGCCATAAAGAAGGACAAAATTATGAACTTCACAGCAACCTGAATGGGCTTAGAATCTGTAATACTGAGTGACCTGTCACAGAAACAAAGAACTAAATATCACATGTTCTCACTTATAAGTGGACCTTGGACAATTATTGTCATACTATAAGAAAAGGATTGTCTATAGTGGGAAACTGCCAGGGGAGGGCGGGGGCGGGATTGGCAGTAGTGGGAATCTGCCAGGGGAGGGGAAGGGCACACCTCATCAACAAGGGTGTATAGATAGTGAACATTTGTATACCCAACTCTGAATTGTATTCTACATCTTTAAAATAAATAAAGTAATTAAATTAAATTAAATTAAAACAAGAACAATTGCCTGGCACAGTGGTGCATGCCTGTAATCCCAGCACTTTGGGAAGGTGGAGTTCAGGGGTTCGAGATAAGCCTGGGGAACTTGGTGAGACCTCATTTCTACAATAAATAAAAAAATTAGCCGGGCATGGTGGTGCACATCTGTGGTACCAGCTACTTGGAAGGCTGAGTCGAAAGGATCACCTGAGCCTAGCGGACTGAGGCTGTGGTGGCTGTGAGCATGCTACGGCACTCCAGCCTGGGTGACAGTGAGACTCCTACTAAAAATAGACCAATACATTTTATAGAACAGGAAAAACTGGTATAAATAAAGCAGAAAACAATAACTTCAATGGATAGAAAGAGTCCTAATCCAGTTCTAGAAAGGCTTTTGAAAGAGTCATTTATTCACATATTTGTCTATAAATTATACTGTCAAATCTCAAAACTGTAATTTCTGAACAACCAGTTTAACTCTTTCCATTATGGGTCTAGGTGTATTTTTTTATTTTGTTGAAGTATTTCCTCATAATTTTTAGCTTATATTTACTGTCACTTTGTTCTTTGTTTCTTGAGATTCATAGGGTAAACCAAATCATAATTCACTTGATAGTTCCTTAAATATTTCACGACAGTTCTCCTAAGTCCTTTTTTGTGAAGACTCATTCTCAATTTTTAAACTGATCCTTTTAATTTCTTGAAGAAAAGGGTTTATGTGCATTTTTGGAAGAGGGAGATTCTTAGCAGTTGTTTTCTTGACTAAATAAGAAGAAAGTCTCTTGAGGAGACTAAATAAGAAAGAAAAATTGTGACTGAACATAATGAACTTGATGAGATTACAAGACACTGCAAAAGCCTACTGGTAAGGGTTTGAGATTCTGTGCACCAAAATATTTTTGAGAAGGGATCAGGACAGCTTACTAAACTTGGTACAATCTAGCTCAGTGGCTCTCTAACACTTTAGTATCAGAAATTCTTTACACATAAAAATTTATTAATGACCCAAAAAGCTTTTGTTTCCTTGTTTTGTTGCCATGTTAGAAATTAAAAATAGAATTTTAAAAAGTATTTATTAATAAATTACATAAGCTCAAAATGTTAGCTTTAATAACATTTTTATGTAATGTTTAAAACAAATTTCAAAAATTTATTGAGAAGAGCAGTGTTTTTACTTTTTTTTTTGCAAATCTCTTTAATGCCTGGTCTAAAAGACAGCCAGATTTTTATATCTGCTTCTGAATTCATTTTTTTACAATTTGATCTTAGGGTTGAAGTAAATGATGAAAATTTGGCCCCGGGCAATCCCTTCAGGTCCCCTCCCACTTTGGGAGCTTTTCTGTGCTCTCAATAAATCCTGCTTTTAAAAGAAAGAAGGAAAGAAAGAAAATCTGGCCCCATGCAGATATGTAGTTGCAAAAGGAAGTCGCTTTTAGGTCACTAGAAAGGATCTTGAAGACCACCAGAAGTCTTTCTACCACACTTTTGAGAACCACCATTTTAGATCTTTGCTATGCAGAGTACAATCCCCAGGTCAGTAGAATTAGCATCTCAGGGTGCTTGAATTTAATGTAAAATTTTGGGCCATCTCAGACCTATTAAATCAAACCTGCATTTTTCAGAGTCTAGGAGTTATGCATATATACATTAACATTTAAAAAGTATGACTAGGTCAGTGATTCCTGAAAGGTCTTTCCAGTTCTATGTACCTTTACTCTGTTAATTAATCTAAAAGTGGGCTATATAATGTGATACCAGAATGTTATTTGAATAACTCATTGTTCAGTCATTCATGAAACCTTTTAACTAGCATTATAAGCAACCAAATTGACTTTAAAAATATAGTATATAATAAGTAATAGAATTCATTCATAATTATGACATATACACCACAACCCATTTGTATATAATTGCATTTTTTTCTGACTTTCTGGTTGTTGCTTTTTTGAAAAGCAAAATAATAAGTCAGTGTGTAGAAAAGATGGAATAAAAAGCTTGAAGAGTAAGTCATGTTAGAATCCTTAGTTTCTAAAGATACTGTAGATGGCACTCACTTGTACTTTATTTTTCCTCTAAGCTCTGAAAATTTAGTTCTGTATGTTCTTCAGTCCTTTATTCTGTACTATCAATTACTATACTTTTTGTGGAAAACTATCTTGATTTTGTTAACAACTATTTCTATCTTCTGGCTTCTAATTAGGAATAAAAAGCGTCGTGTCCCTTGCCTACTTACTTTTCTGAATGATTTTCTCATGTTTTGAGTGCTGAAATAAATGTGGGAGATTTAAGTAAGTGCCTGGGTAATAGTATAATGATGTAGATAATTAAATAAGCAATAATGATGGCTCTGGTGGAGTAAGCCTTGGAGTATTATACTTTCTTTTAAGTTGGGTTTAGATGTAAATTTAACTAATTTTTAAAAGGATGTAGGTGTCATTTTGCTTAGCATATTGCATGTTTATTAAGGAAACATGCTTGGTTATCCATTGGAAGAGATCATAGGGCAGCTGAGTACAAGCACACACTCCAACCACTTTAGATTTTTGATTTTCATCCTGGGTCTACTATGTATAACCTGGCTATTAGTTTCACCTGTGTAAGTGCCAATGTGAAGGGACCATGGCTTAACATGTATATTATTTAACATGTATGTAGACCATGATTTAACAGTTATATTCTAAAGAGCACTGATAAGAGACTGCTGTATGTCATTGTTTGTACATGCATTTCACACCTCTGCTTTAAGTGTCACAGGCTCAGGGAGGCCTTCCCTGCTTACCATATCTAAAACAGTATTTTTAAGTACGCGTGCACTTCACTTCTGTTACCTTATCACAACGTGACACATTATTTCATGCCCCGTTAGAATATAAGTTTGATGAGTTAGAGGTTTTACTTTTCTTGTTCTTTGCTGTATTCCCAGTGCTTAAGGACTGACAAATCATAGGCACTCAGCTGGTATTTGTGAAATGAATATGTGACTGCAGAACTGTAGGGAGTGAAACACAACTTTATGTTGCCAATGGAGAAAATAGGCTCTAGAGTTGGATTTGCTTGAGTTCACATCCCAGCCATGTCATTTCCTAGCTGTGAGACCTTGTTGGATAAGTTATTTAGCCTCTCTGAGCCTAAAGTATTTGTGAGCATTAAATGAGAAAGACAAAGTGCCTGGCATGCAATTATCAGTCAGTACTGGTTCAGTATTGTCATTATTATCATTAACATGATTATGACATGTTTAATAGTGAAATAAGTTGACTCTGTTCTATTATTTTAACTGGAAAATGTTGCATTAGTTTAAATGGGTTTAATGAGCTTCACATAAAGTCAAGCTTTAAACAGGAGAGAATGAGCTAACATTCATTTGTAATCTCGCCAGTCACCTTGCAAGTGCTTTAAATATACTTTATTTTAATCTTTGGTATCATGGTAAATAGATAGTACCCTCATTTCACAGGTAAGGAAATAAGACCCAAGGTAGGTATTTTGCCTAGGGACATGCAGGAGAAATAATAATGGTCAGAAATCAAGGGTTTCTTAACTTTACGCGAATGCAAACCTTAACTTTTTTTTCCCTTTACCTGTTTGTTTGTTTTTTTTTTAACCTTTTTGTAGGTCTCAAGGAACAAAATCTGAGAGTAGAAAGTTTAGAGGATATGGGTAGCATAAGACTGGCATTGCAGTTTTGAGCCCTGTATAAAGGTTCGTGGTCCTCGTTTAGCAGAGAATAACTTCTTAGTTACATGCTATACTTGTGATCTTGAACAGGTATCTTGAAAAACTATGCCACTGGTAATGAGAAGATCCAAGTAAGAATAGTATTATACTTAGTATGACTTTTGTCTGAGATTAAAAGAATAAAAATCATAGCAAGCAATGACATCAACTTTTTAAATGAAGGATAGTGCATTTGAGGTTGGGGCAGTACACAAACTTTCGTTACTAAGAGAGTAATGAGCCTTGGGGAATCATGAGGTAAGCTAATTTCTTTGATAGAGCTAGCTCAATTTGGTAGGGAGTTTGAGGAGACTTGTTTTCCAATGGAATCATAAGGAATGTTCGAATTCCTGCAAACTAATGGTTCATACCTGTAAGAATCTGGCTGAATCCAGTCCCATAACAACCAAGTTAGAAATAATGGTGATTTTTAATTACTTTGTTTGTGTAATCTGACTTTGTCACTGATTCCATTAGCTTTTGGATTGCAAGGTTTGAACATTCTGTCTGGGAAAAACAGTATTAAAGCCGTTAGGGCAAAATTCCTTTTAGTTTTTATATAACAGATTGCAGCTCACCCTACTTTTTTACAGAAACAAGTGAGACTGATTCCTGATTAGATAGTGTTTGAAAAGTTGAGGGAAACTTTGTGTTTATTTCCTTCTTTCTTTCTTTTTTTTTCTTAGGATTTATTGAGAGGACAGAAAAGCTCCCAGAGTGGGAGGGGAAGGGGTTGCTGCATTTATTTCTTTAGCTTGTGATGTCCCAAAGAAAATCTACTGGAATTAGCCAAAGTAGTTCCTTAATATACTTTGTTCCTATATCCAGTACATTTAGATTATAATTGTAAAAGAAAACTGAATATTATGGGCTGTATCTTGGAAACATTTTGCATGATTTTCAGAGGCATTCCATTACTCTACTAAGATTTGATTAAGTTTGAAGGTGGTAGTATTCCCAATATTTTAGGTGCTTATTTAAGAATAATTATGAAATTCTTTTCTCAGAATTTCTTGGAAAAGCTGATCTTGCTTATCTACCTTGAATATTGATCTATAATTGATAGATTTTGAAAAGATGGTTACCATATTTAAATAAATTTTAACAACACTGAATTTTCTGGTACTTTGTAAATAACTTATATGTGAAAAGCTAAAAGTGACATATAGATACTTTGCAATTGCTGCTTATAATGGACTACATGATTTGAGATCTATCTTGAAAGGAACTTAAGACTCAGTTGACTTTAAAAAGGGGGGAGAATAGAATATTCATGTTGGTAGAAATGTTCATTAAGTATTCAGTGAACAAGTAACCAGTTTGGACTTATTTTTAGGGAGACTGGGTAGATATATGTAGGTGGAAACTGGATTGTGACTTTTCACATCACATTAAGGAAATTAAAAGTACAGTAACATGGACTAGAAATAACATTGAACCTGGACAGTGGAAAATCTGGATTCTAGTTTTTGCTTTACTATAGATTAGGACCTTACTCACTGAACACAAGTGATATTTATCTTATTCTAGGTGCTAAAGGTAATGCACTGTATCCAGTAGATGCCTGACAGCCATTAGACTAGACTAGATGCTACCTGGTCACCTGTTGAATTAAAAGGTTCATTCTAAGTTTGACATAGTATTAATCTCTCTGGATCATATTTGTCTCATTTGAACAAGAAAAGGACTCTTACTCTGGCTCTTTCTAAATCTGTGATACTGTCATCTTGTTGATATGGAGAATTATCAACCATTTTTTTATTTTTTATTTTTTGAGTTGGAGTTTCACTCTGTCACCCAGACTGGAGCGCAGTGGCCGCTCCCGGCCACTGCAGCCTCGACCTGCTGGGCTCCAGTGATCCTTCTGCCTCAGCCTTCCAAGTAACTGGAACTATAGGCGCACGCTACCACGCCCGGCTAATTTTTGATTTATTGTAGAGATGAGGTCTCGCCAAGTTGCCCAGGCGGGTCTTGAACCCGCGGGCTCAGGCAATCCACTCACCTCAGCCTCCCAAAGCGCTGAGATTACAGACTGAGCCACTGAGCCTGGTTTATCAACCATTTTTGAGCAATGTGATGAGTTAAGTGATAGCAGATGATTGGAAATGGTTAAATTTCAGATGCTTAAATGGAGTCAGATGGTTGTGCTGGCCACAGTGTAAAATACAAATTGGATATGGAGAGAATGGAAACAATGAAGCCGACCTTAAATTGGTCTAAGCTTAAAGAAATGAGGTATTAGTGGGCAACTCCCTTAGGTCCCCTCCCACTGTGGGAGCTTTTCTGTCTTCTCAATAAATCCTGCTTTCTGAAAAAAAAGAAATGAAGAATTAGTAATCAGGACTTTATTGGGTGCAATAGTAATACAAAAAAAAACCACGATTTGAGAGACAGCAAAGAACCTAGTAAATTCATTTTGCTTAGTCAAGGATCTTTGACTGTTGGAGAAGCAGTAGGAGTACTACTAGCAGAACAGTTTGCCAGCTGTTTTTAACATTTCTCTTTGTTTCAAGAGCTCATATAGAATAATAATAGTAATACTTAAATATTGTAGAAGAAGAAGCATCCAAGAATGACTATTATGACTAGAGAAATAATAATACCATTGAAAGAAAAGGGGAAATCCAGAGAACACTTACTTTAAGAGAAAGGGAAATTGGCCGGGCTCGGTGACTCGACCTGTAATCCCATCACTTTGGGAGGCTGAGGCAAGTGGATTGCCTGAGCCTGCGGGTTCGAGACCAGCCTGGGCAACTTGACGAGATCTACAACAAATAAATAAAAATTAACCAGGTGTGGTAGCGCACGCCTGTAGTTCCAGCTACTTGGAAGGCTGAGGTGGGAGGATCGCTGGAGCCCAGCGGGTCAGCGCTGGGGTGGCCAGAGCGTACACTGCACTCCAGCCTGGGCGACAAAGTGAGACTCTGACTCAAAAAAAAAGAGAAAGGAATTCACGTAGACATGAAACATACCTATGTGTGAATGATACTTTTATTGTATATATTGAAAACTCTTATTGTGTTTATAGAAAAGATTGTTTTTTATAGAATCTAGGTATTTGTGTCTATATCACATGATTGTCCAAAAGGAAAAAGTGTCTTATCAAGTTGGTTTTGTTTATTTATTGCCTAATAGAGTTAAAAAACCTACCTACCTCTTTATATCTAATGGACCTTTTGAAGCAGGGCACATGGCACCTGTTTTCTAGCTCTTTCATTTAGCCAACCATATCCCGAAGTAGGTTTGCTCATACACTTAAGTTAAAGGTAATGCTGCGTTTTTGTAGCATGCCTTGCTGATTTCTGAGCAATACCTGGCATCCTAGACTACTTACTTAGTACTAATGAGTTGTGTTGAGCCAGAGATCAGTGTTAGTAGCTTTGCGATAACCTGTAAGAATTAGTAGCATTACTAACTTTTAGAAGTATTCCTTCCAAATAACTTCAAGTCCTTATCTTATGCTACCTGTTGGTAATGAAAGCCTTACCATCCACTGTCTTGATTAGGATTCAAGCTTACAAAGTTACAAGGGATAGGACTTTAATCTGTTGGCCATTATAACAATACAATGAGCAATGCTTTTTCTATCATTTGTTACTGCCACAAAGAAAAACCTTTCCTTAATTACTAAAATCAAAGTTCTTTTTATTTGAGTCCAAGAGATTTTCCTGGCAAATGGAAATGTCTTTATGCAACAGAGGGGGGGAAAAAAGAGATAAAAATGTTACCACTTCTGTTACTAATTCACAACTGTTTACTTTTTAAACTATACTATGAGGGTGTGGCAAGGCATTTTACCTTAATATCACTACTTTTTAAATTAGGTAAACAGGAAAACCATTATCCCCACTTTTCAAGTGAATTTATGGGATGTGGCTCAGGTTACACAAACATAGTGTATGATAGATTGAACTGAGAACCCAACCTCAGTGTTGTGATTCTTGTCCAGTGTTCAATTTGGCTGTGTATTTTGAGTTTACACTTTGTTCATTGAATTCAGTCCCCTTTTTCTTTTAAAGCACACTTTCAACATGATTAGTGTTTCAGTAAGTGGATTTCTAGTGTACATACAGTTAAGCCTCCAAGATAGGTTTTGATAGGTCAAGGAGACAGCAGTGGATGTAGTAGGTGGAGCATTGAACAAATATAAAAATCTCATTTTGCTGTCCAGGGACTATTGCTGTTGGCAGAGAAGCAGAAGAAACAGTAACAGAACAGTTTCCCTGCTGTTCAGCATGTAGTTTTGTCTAAAGGGCCAATCTAGAATAATATTATTGATTGAGCAGAGTGAACTCATGTCTGAGAGTTGGGGAAGCATGGCTAGTGTCAAACAGAAAACCGTGCTTCAGTCTGATTTTGATGTCTGCCTTCCTTATGCTGTGGGCTAATTTATTCTGTTAATTTACATCTTATTCATTTTCCCCTCATTTTCCTCTAATTATAACTAGTCTATTTTGCCTTTTCTAATGGATTTTACAAAGAAAGATTTTTGCTCAGTATTTGTCTTCATAAATTCTCATTGCTGCTGCTGCCCTCAAAAGGATTGTGTAAATGAGGTGGGTAAGAATTACCAATATATATACAAGTATATTGTAACCTTTTGGTGGTATTTGTAGAAAGTTTCAGCTAAAGTATTGAAATTGTTAACTTCAGAATATTTAAAGTTCTGTAAGTTAGTTAATTTGCGCGGTATTCTGTGTGAGGAGGAGGTAGGCTTGATTCCTGATTCTGGATGGTTAGGAGAAAGTTTACCTTTGTGAAGAAATAATTAAAGTTACCCTACCACATTTGAAACTTAAGCTTTTAAGAAGCAAGTGCTGGCAGTTTTTAAGAGCTGAAAGGTTGAATCAGAGAATTATGTAATATGACTCACTTTTATTTTTCTAGCAGATTAGTTGACAAAACATAGTACATGAAATGAAGTATATCAAATGAAAAGTCAGTCTGTAAAATATACATTTTTTTAAATTTTTCAGTTCAAGTAATATAGCATTTTTGATAAACATTTATCTTATATTAAACTCTTGATGTGCCATCATAGAGTCACATTTGATAATTTTTTTGTGCCCCATTTAAGATTGCCAGGACATGACTTTTGATTTTTTGTAATGGATATGCATTAGATATTAAGCACTTACATTTAATGAAGAGAAATAAGCCACTGTCCCATGTTAAAAAACAAAACAAAACACAATATGATACTACTGCCTAAAGAGAACTTCTGTGAATTAGAAAAGTGGGGGGAAAATATTTGTAGAGACAATGACCTGCTGGTTCTAGAGGAGTGGAATCAGAGGGTTATGCGTACCTAACAAATTTAGTTTTGTTCTGTGTAAGATAATAGCCCAATTCATCTACCTTGGTACTTTTTTTCTGTTGTTTTCAACCTCTTGCAGAGTAGGTGAGAATACTTTGCTTTTAAATTAGAATAGGACTCTGGGACTAAATCAGGGAGTAAAGGAAGGGGTGGCATTTGAGAGGATTATTGGACTTTAAGTTGATCATCTTCTCTGTTGAAGTATATAAACTAAATAAGATGAAATCTTTTATCATGAAAACATTTTGTTCTCATTACCTTGTTCTGTCAGGTGCTTAAAATTATGTTTTAGAGTAAACTAAAACATAGTAAAAAACGTTTTTAAAAAGATCAATTGTAAAAAAAAAATACGTTGAGTTCTCATGTCTTAAGAATAAGAAACCTATGTGTATGATAAGTATATCAAAAGCCGTAGTTGCTTGTTTATTTTAAGCAGCTTTCTATTATATGTGCCAGGTGACTATTCTGTAGGTCACCTTCAGGGTCAATGAGATTTCATACTTATTTCATACACTTTTACTTAGTCATCTTTTAATATACAATACCTATATATTATTGCTTCTTAAATGATTCAGAATACATCTATGTGTGTTGACAGCCCTCACTTCTTGATGGTTGCTAACTGGTGAAATTCCCTGTTACATTTTTCAGTATCTAAGTGGGTAACAGTAACGCAGTCTTAATCTTTTAATACCAGCTGCTGGACTGGTAAGGTGTGTCTCAGTTTTATTGGCTGCCTTGGCACCTAAATACATTTTTTAAGGCAGCGGTGATATCTGAGTATGTTATATAGCACTGGCGTGGAATTTTCTATACTTGAATCTTGATTATAGATTGAAATAGCATAACCTAGTAGACTTAAGGTTATATTATACATAGTTACTAGTTTTGCTCTATCTTATATCTATTTTGTTCAACACATATTCTCCTATTTGTAAATAGAAATTTCTATTTATAAAGTCAAGAGTGAATATATGTTTGTGTGAATAGGATTAGCAAGAGGATTATTATTAAGGATAATTAATGATGAAAGCAGGTTCAAGAGAGGATTTTCTTCCTTTTAACCTTAAACTTTATTTTCTTTGGAGATCGCCTTTGAATTCTAAGGTAACTTTGGGGTCAGCAAACCTAATAATTCAAAGAGCTCAGAACACAAATATACAATACTTGGATCTAGCTGCTGTAAATGTAGTTAAGTTGGGTGGGAAAACACAAATAGTTATCTTTGGTAGTACTCAGTATTTGTAGTACTCAGAAACATAGCAGTCATTCTCAGAAACAAACCCTTTAAATACATGGATTTAACTTTAGTGTCAGCCCTACTACACAGTTCCTTGCTGTGAAAAGTTAACCTCAGGAGTAGAATTCTCCTTTGGAATAATACAATGAGAAATTGATGATAATTACCCAACTTTGGATACAACTCTGGTATTTAAAGACTAGAGCTAATCATTTGATGTATTTCATTTAGATCTATGAGAAATTGCTTGAATTTCTGCGCTTTATTAGATTGTCACTAATTTTGTCACTGAGACTATAGATGATTAGAATTTGTGTATATTTCTTTTTTAAACACCACTACCCTCGATCCCTTTGTTTTGTGTGTTTATAGGGGAGCTATAGTGCTAATTGAACTGTATATCAGTGTGGCTACTTCAGCTCTGAATCTATGTGGCCACTTAGATGAAGTGAGAGAATATAATGAGATATTTTTTCCTCTACCTCACCTCTAAAATAATATCTTGCTGTTTTTATGTCTTATGTATATTTTCCATATATTCCTGACATTTTACTTTGAAAGAATGGATTTATACTTTATGAACATTCTAAACTATCACTGTGATGCTATCATGTGGTCATGTATAATAGTGATAATGAGTTTTCTTTTGAGATTATTTGCAAAGTTTATCTTTCATAGGGGTCCAACACATCACTTTTTGTTTTATGTTTTATTTGTGCAAGACGATTTGCTCCTCAGTTATCATGTCAAAACAATACGGATCCCCAACTCTTTCTGTACTAGTAGAGTTTTTTAAAGAATACTGTGCCTGCCAAGCTGAGCATGTGAATTCATGCCCATACATGGGTTCAGTGTTCAAAATAGTTAAATGCTGTATTGATTGATGTGTTAGGAAACAAAGTTGAACAAAAGATCTAACCAATTAGAACATCTGGGCTTCTTTTTAGCCAGTATCATCCTTTCCTCAAAGTATAGCAGAAGATACTAACACCAGCCCACATTTTTCCATTGCCACATATGGAAGTAAGTGACCCCACTATCACATGGTTCTTTGTTATTTTTTTGTGAGGAGCTAAACTGCCACTACCCAATTCTGACCATGCATGGACCAGCTCCTGCAGGCAAATCAGAAGAAAGTCAGGAGAAGCTTGGCAGAGCTTGGAATTTTAAATTGGAAATTAAAAAAAACAAAAGGTCCTGCTTTCATTAATGTATTTCTGTTGCCATTTTTATGGTTTTCAGGGGGTGAAGCCAGCCAGTTTTGACAAAGTAGCGATTCCTGAAGTGAAAGAAATTATTGAAGGGTGCATACGGCAAAACAAAGATGAAAGGTAAATTGCTTCTTTTGACCTGGGTGATGCTTGAACAAACTAAAATGTAATGTGCTCTTGAGTACAACATTTCAATCTGAGTCATATTTAATTATGATTAGTTTCTCTATGCCATGTAACATTTTTTAAAGTAGGGTTCTGTCCATTTGCATTATTCAGATTTGATATGCTGGAAAATTGTAGAAGTGTGGTTTGGTAGAATTTGAGTAAACCAGAACCACCTTAAACCTAGCTACACTAGTCCCTGAGAACTGCTTACTTATAGGGTCAGCATGATTTATAATGCTGAGAAGTGTTTAGTCTCTAACGCAGCAAATCTGTTCCTTAGCCCTTTGCCCATTGAATTCTAAACAGTGAAATAAAATCTTGCTCTTTAAAAGTCAACTCAACTACACAGGTCTTGATTTGCTGTCAGCATGCCAGAATTAAAGAAGAGCAAAACATCAAAATTCCTCTGAGTGAAAAGAGAAGATTTTGCCCAGGGCATAGGAGGAGATCTAGTTTACTCATTTGTGCTAACAGAGGAGTAGCAAGTATCTGATCTGCCAGATAGCTGATTGATCACCCGTTAGGCATGGCAAGTGTTCAGTGTCTACTTTTAAAAAATAACCTACCTTTGCTGCTCCCCTCCAACCCCTTCAAAAAAGAAAGAGGAGACCAACTAGTACAGATATAAACTGTAAATTGAGCATGCCATCTGAAGATTGAGAGCAATCAGGTATATCAGCCAAATTAAAGATTTTACATATCTTCACTTATCCAGTCTCATTCTTTTCATAACCTTGTTATTTGAAAGAGCTTAACACTATGGTCTTTAAGGCTTTTTAGTAAAGATTTATTTTGAGTTTCTATTTTTATATACACTGATACTTAAATCTCTCTAAGAACTTGTTTTCCACCAGAAACAAAGGAATATTTGTTTCGAGACTTAGAACATGTTACCCTCTTTCTTTTCTGGATGGAACAGGTTACTAGATTACTGGTATTTGGAAACCGTTTTATCTCAAGAAGATTGTTTCACAATCAGCCTTCTGCTTGCCTGGTACACAAATTGTTGAGCATGGAATTGAGAGAATTTATTGGGGTAAATACAGGTTCCTGTAGTAGAAGGTCCCAAACTAGAAATCAAAAGATTTGTTTTCTAGTTTTAATTATACCATTTATAACTTTCATTTCACCATTTACAACTTCTGTAACTGTGAGCAAGATTCTCAGCCTCTCTTGATCCTCCTAGTCCTGATAATCAGGAGATGATGTTTCATTGGATGTCCATCAGCCAAGATCATACATATGAAGACATGTGTGTTACCTATAAAGTGCTAAATGATTATATGGTATTTTGAAGTTTTGAAATTCTGTGCATTACTTGCCATTACTAGTACACTGTTAACTAATAAGATTAGGTCATTGGATTTAAGATAAAACACTCTTATTCATAGATGAGATTGTTGGGATGTTCTGTAACTTGAGAATAAAACTCTATAATTACTATTCAAATGCCTCAATGTAGAGATGAGTTAAGTACTTTCCCATTTTTTCAGTCATTTTTTTCTTTCTTCTCTAACAGTAATCAGCTACATTTGAAAATTATCTTTTCTAACTAATGTTGTTTTGTTTCTTTTCCCTTTCTTTGGAAGATATTCCATCAAAGACCTTTTGAACCATGCCTTCTTCCAGGAGGAAACAGGGGTGCGGGTAGAATTAGCAGAAGAAGATGATGGAGAAAAGATAGCCATTAAATTATGGCTACGTATTGAAGATATTAAGAAATTAAAGGGAAAATACAAAGACAATGAAGCCATTGAGTTTTCCTTTGACTTGGAGAGAGATGTGCCGGAAGATGTTGCTCAAGAAATGGTAAACTGATAGTGATCAGCCATTTAAAAATTGATGTTAGATTTATATACAATGATACTGTTGAGCTAAAAAGCAGTTGATGATGTGTGGTGTGTGGCATATCCCATTGACAAAAAATTGTGTTGGCCCCAAATGTTATCTTTTTTTTTTTTTAAATAATCAATATTTTTATTATGATTTTGTGGGGTACAGTTAAGGGTTAGGTATACAAATATGCTTCATTCAGGCACCCTTGTTGACAAGAGGTGTCTTCCCATCCCCAGACAGATATTGACTACCATTAATCCCATCTCCCTTCCCCTCCCCTCCCCCATACCAAATGTTATCTTTAAGTAGCGGATTTTTCCTTTGATTTTTCTTTAACTCCTCTCTTTGTACTTCTCTGTACTGTTTTTATAATAGGTGTTGGATTTCATAGTCCTTTCTTAAGGTTACTTTTGTTTGAGCAAATCTATGTAGATATATATAGGGATGGATGGATTAGATAAGATAGATAGCCTGCACTGGTAGAATTCTGAAGTCTTTTTGAAAGTTTGTAAGGGTGAATTTGTATAAGCCTCTTCAATTGGAATGACAAGTTATGATTTTTTAAAATATTGGTACATTAACCTTTGCACAATCATCTGGATGGATCCCATAAATAGAGCTAGTATCACAAGTTGTTTTTACTTTGAAGTGTGTTTTCAAGATCAGTTATAATTATTAGGTAATCTTTAGTGTGTCATTATTTGAAATATGTTTTAAAAATTCACTTTTTACCTATTTTAGCCAGTTAATTATTGTGCAAAAATACTCAGAATATCTCTAGTAAGATTTATAAGAACCATTCAAAAGTGGTTAATTGTTAGTTTTTTATATTATTTGAGTTTTTTTGGTTGAAGGGATAGTTTAAACCTTCATATACTTAGCACAGTTGTAGGAAATAAAAGCAAAACAGGTTAATGTTAACAGTTACATGTGAGAGGGAAATTGAGTAAATAGAGTAAAATGACTTTCTTGGTTTATGAACTATGGTTCTAGGTGCCCCATTGTTTAGATATTTGCTGTAAGGAGTAAAGGTACATGTACCCTGCGAACTTCTGTGGCACCTACCCCTCAAGTATCTACAAAGACAGTGGGGAAATGCGTAATACAGACTAGTAATTTTACAGCTGGGTTAAGATCAGTCCTGGGAAGCTTCCTTCTTCCTCATCTTGTTTACAGTGCCTTTTTAATTTTATTTCTGGGTTTTTTTTCCCAATATGTCACTGCTTTCTAATAAAATCTTTTCTTCTGTAGGTAGAGTCTGGGTATGTCTGTGAAGGTGATCACAAGACCATGGCTAAAGCTATCAAAGACAGAGTCTCATTAATTAAGAGAAAACGAGAGCAGCGGCAGTTGGTACGGGAGGAGCAAGAAAAAAGAAAGCAGGAAGAAAGCAGTCTGAAGCATCAGGTAGAACAACAATCAAGTGCTTCCCAGACAGGGAACAAGCAGCTGCCTTCTGCTAGTGCCGCCTTACCTACTGCTTCCACCACATCAGCTTCTGTTTCTACACAAGTAGAACCTGAGGAACCTGAGGCAGATCAACATCAACAACTGCAGTACCAGCAACCCAGTATATCTGTGTTATGTAAGTATCTTGGGAAGTGGACAAATATGGTAATGATTCTCCTAGTTGATTTTTGGTTTTTGAATTATGAATCCAACTGCAATAAAAAATTTGAAATTGTCATCTAGCTTCTCTTCTTATCTCCATGACTAATAGAATAGAAGAATAGAATATAAAATAATTTTACAAACTAATATCTTGGAGGTTTCAATTTGTAGATTTCTACTTTTCACAATTTCTTTAAATAGAATTAATAATGAATAACTAGGTGTAGCTACTTAACAGTTAACCCATTACTGGTTGAGCTTTTTTAGCAAAGCTGAATAGCATGTAGACTAAAAACTAATGAGAACATTAGTTATTGATTGAATTACCTCCTTAATACTGAGAACTCCATGGTCTCCATAGTTAAGACTTTGAAAGCTATATGAAACTTAAAGCTTACCTACAATGTTCCATTTTATTTCCCTTACTCTTTGAGTGATAAGATTCTGTGACAGCCCAAGAATTTTTTTAAAAAGACATTGGAACTTCCATATAGATTCCTCATTTAAATATAGAAGTTACTTAATATGACTATTATTCAAATTTTGTTTAGTTCAGGTCTTTGCAAAGAAATAACTAATTAACTGTAGTGTAATGGATCTAAAATATATTGGAAAAATATGAATCTCATTTTTGTGATTTGTGTTTCTTTCTGTTTTTTGTTTTTGTTTTCATTTTTCCTTCAGCTGATGGGACGGTTGACAGTGGTCAGGGATCTTCTGTCTTCACAGAATCTCGAGTTAGTAGCCAACAGACGGTTTCATATGGTTCCCAACATGAACAGGCGCATTCTACTGGCACAGCCCCAGGGCATACAGCTTCTGTTGTCCAAGCACAATCTCAGCCCCATGGGGTATATCCATCCTCAAGCATGGTAAGTAAATGCATAAGAGAATGAAATACTACTATGAGAGCCAGTAGATAATCTGCTAAATTCAAATTCTTTCTGTTATCCAAGTAGCAGTATGAGTCTGAAGTAGAAAATACAAATTTCTAAAGGAAATAGGTTTAGTATAGAGTATAATTGGAGTGGTTTAAGCAGAAAGGATATACACATTAATGTGTGAAAATTAGCCAGACCACTGTGTACAAGATTTGGACTAGTCTGTATTTGACTAAAGGTAGTACTCTCTTTAGCACTTAAGAGTTGAAACTGTTCAAAGGAGAATAAGCTGGACATACAAATGGTTTCGGGGTGGGGTGAGGAGAATTTTTCAAAAGCTTATTAAAGTAATTACTAAGTATTTTCTGTAAGATTTCTTATTGTACAAAACCACAGGTAAGATCTTCAAACCATTATAGAATGCTGCATGTGAGTACTCTAGAGTGAAGGAATCCTTTATTTGTATGAACGTTTAATTTAGCGCTTGTGTTTAGTTAACCATCAGTTGCTGTGCGTGTTTCTGCCTTTAAAGTCTATGTTGGACTCAACCTTTCCCAATATATGTTCATTTGCTTTTTCCTGTTATTTGGTATCTGTTTTATTACTGATTTATTTTCAGAATCAACTTATGGAGACTATTTCCTGAAATATTTTATGCTCATATTATATATACTCACACATATTATTATTCCATGTTTTACATTAGCCAGTCTTCTCATATTGAGAATGTTCAGGGTCATCAGATAATCACTCATTTATTTGTTGACTCTTGAAGTCTTCAGGGGAAAATGAAATATATCACCTGCCTCAGAAATATATTAAAGAATAATTGGTCGCTGTGTAGCTTTTAAGTGAGATCTTTAAGCAGACAGACTTTCCCCTCCTTTCAGACAGCTTTTAATCTAAAATTTGTGGAATTCTTGCTCTTCTTTATGTGACAATCTTTCCCTGCTGAGAAAATAACTTCTGCTTGCTCTGATCTTTTATTCTATGGCTTGGAATAAAAGATGTTTATTTGTTTGAGAGTTCATTGGTTAGTCCTATTTTGGCTAGGTCTCAAGGCGAATGGCCACAGTATGAGGAACACTACTAATGTACTAATTTTTTTAACAATATACTTTCTAACCCTTAAAATAATTACGTTAGGTAGTATAAAAGGACTTTATAAAGATGAAATTTAAGGTATATTTCTGTGTTCTGACAAATATTACTTGTCAGCATTTCTGCTCGGTTTCTACTTTTAACTGATTTTTTTTCTAGATCATAACTGGATTTTTTTAAAACTATTTTCAGTCTCTTGTCTTTACTCATCCCTGGACTATAAACATTAGGTCTCTATCTTAGAAAAGGAAATGGAATGATTATGAAGATATTAAATAGTTGGGCCACTAATATAACTATTTTTTTTTGATGCTCTAAAAGTAGACTATTTCTTGCCTTTTAATGACAATGTTCTATGGGGTTGTTAAGCAGAATTACTAAATACTGAGGATTTTTAAAAAAAATTTTGCAATTCAGTTCCCGTTTCATTCCAGGAAAAATTTACTGTAGCTTACAACAATATATAAATAAGTTAAATTTTAAAAATTAGAATAAAAGACAAAGCTGGGGAAAAACAGAACCAGTAAGGAAACTAAATTTATTATTTGATGGTACTTATATACTTGCTACTGTAGGGCCACAAATTTGGCTCAAAGCATTTTATGCAGCCAGTTTTGGAAAATAAAATGTAATTAGTTACATGGTTCACAATATGTAAAAGGAAATAACTTGCTCAAGACAACCTTACAGTATTAGACGTACTGCTTTGTAGCTATAGTAAACCCCTTCAGGTAAAGTGCCTCAAACTTTGTAAACCTAAGTTGAATCTCTGATATACCTGAAAGTTTTTAAAAGTTAATCTTTAGATATTTTTTTCATTGACTGCTTTAGAAAGAGTAGTACAAAATGTTTCCTATATTCAGTTGTGAATTCCTTCTAGAAAGCTTAACTTTTTCCTAATAGGTAATGACTTTTTACCTTTGCAGGTAAAGACTGACAAGTAAAATAAAATACTGTGAGCCAACAGTTTTTTCAGTCTGATGCCTTCTAAAATAGAAATGAGAATCTTTTTCTGAGGTTTCCAGAGCTCCTGCAAGATAATCCAATCTTAATGTCTTCTGCATCTTACAATGTACTTTAAACTAATAAATTCTAAGTTTGCCAAAGCTGCAAGCTGATCATCGTTTTCCCTTTCTCCTCCCTTCAGTCAGATTGTTTTATTCATATACACATGACAATTGGTATCACTTTAGAATATCTAGGATGAAAACTGATCATTATCGTGATCATTCTTTTAAAAGAAAAAACCTGTACGTGACCAACAGCATAGAGAGAATAGTTGCAATCTGCCAGATGTGCTTTGTGGAGTTAACTCTCTCCTCAAAAAAATTTAACTTTGTGGAAGTGGGGAAGGATGGAACATTTCTTTATGCAACTATGCCCTGTTATCATTGTACATTTGGTTATTTTGTTTTCAAAGTACTGTGTATTTCATGTGTGTGTTTGTTTTCTGTTTAGCCTCGTCGTGGCCGTAGCATGTCGGTTTGTGTTCCCCATCTATCTGCTGTTCCCTCTCTGTCCCGCATCTCTCCCAGTGCTCCTTCCACCCCACCACCAGTGTCTGCACCTCTTTCTCCTTCCCTCCTTCGGACTGCCCCTGAGGAAACTTTTGCCGAAAAGCTTTCTAAAGCATTGGAGAGTGTCCTGCCTATGCACTCTGCCTCTCAGCGCAAGCACCGACGCTCCAGCCTGCCTTCCCTCTTTGTCAGTACTGTATGTAACTGTAAACTTCCTGACAAATGAAAAACTATTACCAATGAATACATCCAGGCATCAAGAATTTTAATAAAAATTCAATACAGAACAGTACTAAATTTGATTATTTATTATATTTTTAGGATATCAGTTATTTCTATAGAAAACTTTTTGGTAATAAATGCTTTAAGGGGGAGTAAAAAGCAAGGAAGTAATGAGAGAGAGAATGCTTATAATGTCCGTTAGCACATATCAGCATGTGCCCAGTAAAATTTAGCTTTTATTATATCTTCCTATCTCCCACTGATATAAAGTTCTCTCATTTTCGTAACATAGTAAAAACAGTGTATTATTTAATTTCAAACTCATTGTTGCCCTAATCAAAAGCAGACTTTTATCAAACATTACCAAAATATATATTTTCTCACTCTATTCTAAGGGGACACTAGTGAAGCTGGATGAGTCCATTTTTTGCAATAGTCTGTAAAGAATAACCAAGAAGTAAAAGTTGATTTTAATTTAATCATTTGTGTAAAATGATGTGTCAGCAAGCAAAAGGCCACATGATATTTCCCCATGGAGGTATTTTTTTCTTAGGTTGAATAGGATGGGAACATGTCTTCAATGAATACATTAGATACATGTATAGTATGTATGACTTTCTTTGGCTCCATTAATGTCTATAAAAGATCTGTCTTTTAAGATCGTGTTAATAAGCATGTGGGACCTTGCTGCTGCTTTTCCGGTTAAAGAATATAGTTAACTTGCTGAATTAGCACCTCCAGAATTTTCAGATTTTTACTTGGGAGAATAACTAACAGTACAGTGCTTTTTGGTTTGGGAACACATCATGAGTAAATTAACAGTAAAATGAGCATTCTAATTTGAAATAAAAATCCTTTTTTAGCTATTGTGAACAGTTGAGGCACTTTGCTAACCTGATAGGGGGCTTCCCTGTTGAAAGAATGAAACCAGTCTCTTAAAAGGAAGTCCATGATAGTGAATTATTATAGTATATATTGTTTGCATTTAGCAATTTACGTTTCTAATTTAGAGTTTTTAAACTAGAACTGCTTCTGTGAACAAAAAGTGCTGTTAAATCGTCAGTTACCATTTATGTTATCCTTTTCACCTGATTTGAACACCAGATGTCAGAATCAGAAATTTCATGGTTATACAACCCTCATCTAGAATCGAAAAAGCAAGTATTTGGTGATACGGCATCAGAACCTGTTTCATGTGGTTAAACTATTGACCGCATCTAGTTTAGGATAGACAGAAGAAGGACATTACTTTCACTAGTCCACCAAGAGTATCTTCTGCTTTCTAATAAGAGGGCATACTATTAGTTGGTAAGAAAATAACACTAGCCGGGCTCGGTGGCTCAGCCTGTAATCCCACGCTTTGGGAGGCTGAGGTGAGTGGATTGCCTGAGCCCGTGGGTTCGAGACCTGCCCAGGCAACTTGGTGAGACCTCATCTCTACAATAAATCAAAAAATCAGCTGGGCATGGTAGCGCATGCCTATAATTCCGGCTCCTTGGAAGGTTGAGGCGGAAGGATCGCCGGAGCCCGGCAAGTCGAGGCTGCAGTGGTCGGGAGCGGCCACTGCACTCCATTCTGGGTGACAGAGTGAGACTCCAACTCAAAAAAAAAAAGAAAATAACACTGATGCTTCTAACACAGCACAAAATAATAAGAATATAGGAAATCTTGGTACAGTAGCCTAGTTGAAATAAATATACTTCTTACATTATAGAAATAGTTGGGCTTTTTTTTTTTTTTTTTAACTTACTCTTCCTTTACCTCTTTTTTTTATTGATGTGATTCCATTGATTCTTAAGAGTGAACATATTATTGATGAGTAAAAACAAAATAATCACTTAGAAAGTTTAATTCTTCCATTTTCTTTGAGAGAGGAAAGTATGGGAAAGCAGCTCTTACCCGAAGCAAAGAGTCCCACAGATTGATTTTATTGGCCCTGGATGTATTTAATGGATTTTTACTATGCACATATTTTTCAGAAGCATTGTTATTTCGTTATTAATTATAAATTTGGTGTAACCATTTTATATAGGGTTACACAAAGCTATCCAGTTGTGCATGTCTGATGTAATTTCACATATGAATGTATGAATTACTTGTCTTATTCATGTTGATACAGCCTCAGTCCATGGCGCATCCGTGTGGGGGGACCCCAACATACCCAGAATCACAGATATTTTTCCCAACTATTCATGAACGTCCAGTTTCTTTTTCACCACCTCCCACCTATCCATCGAAAGTAGCCATTTCCCAACGGCGTAAGAGCACCTCCTTCCTGGAAGCCCAAACTCACCACTTCCAACCCCTGCTGAGGACTGTTGGCCAAAATCTTCTTCCACCTGGTGGCAGCCCAACTAATTGGACGCCAGAGGCCGTAGTTATGTTGGGTACTACAACCAGTAGAGTAACTGGAGAGCCATGTGAGATACAGGCCCATCCTGTGTTTGAACCAACTCAAGTTTACAGTGACTATAGACCTGGACTAGTATTGCCAGAAGAAGCTCACTATTTTATTCCTCAGGAAGCAGTCTATCTAGCTGGGGTACATTACCAGACCCAGGTGGCAGAACAGTATGAGGGCATTCCATACAGCTCACCGGTACTGTCAAGTCCTGTGAAACAGATTCCTGAACAGAAGCCAGTGCAAGGGGGCCCTACCGCAAGTTCTGTCTTTGAATTTCCATCTGGACAGGCTTTCCTGGTAGGACACCTCCAGAATTTGAGATTCGATTCTGGATTGAGTCCAGGATCTCCCCTGTCTAGTATTTCCGCACCTATCAGTACAGATGCTACACGTTTGAAATTTCACCCTGTCTTTGTTCCTCATTCTGCGCCTGCTGTGTTAACTCATAACAATGAGAGCAGAAGCAACTGTGTATTTGAATTTCATGTTCACACACCAAGCTCCTCTTCAGGAGAAGGAGGTGGAATTTTACCTCAGCGTGTTTACCGAAATCGACAGGTTGCAGTGGACTCGAATCAGGAAGAACCAGCTCCTCAGTCAGTTGGATTACATGGCCACCTGCAGCCTGTGACTGAAGAACAGCATAATTACCATGTCCCAGAATTGACCGTTTCTGTGGTAGATCCTGTCGGACAGAACTGGCCAATAGGAAGCCCAGAATATTCCAGTGATTCCTCACAAATCACTTCTTCAGACCCCAGTGATTTTCAATCACCTCCCCCTACAGGGGGAGCAGCTGCGCCTTTTGCCTCTGACGTCTCATTACCCTTTATCCGTCTGCCTCAGACAGTGTTACAAGAATCCCCACTTTTCTTCTGTTTCCCCCAAGGAACCACATCTCAGCAGGTTTTAACTGCCTCATTTTCTTCAGGAGGATCTACACTCCATCCACAGGTTATAGGAAAACTTCCACAATTCTTTTAAACTACCCTACTGTGCACCATTACATTTATATTTTCTATCCCTCATTTTCTTAAATTATGGATTTATGAGGAATATTGTTTAATTTTATCAGTAGAGTTCCCCCATCTTTTGGGGGTTATGAACTACTTGTATATAAGAACAAAATATGAGAGAAGCTACCTGGTTTACCTATTATATATGCAGACCTGTGGAAAAGAGAACACAGAAACCTGAATTTTAGTCAGTCATTAAAATCAATGACTTCTATCCCTATATATGGTATTTTTAACCAGTAGTAAAAATGCAAATGTCTATAATGTAAGGTTGACTCAGCATTGGTTATTTAGGAATACAGATGTTAAGTATCACTTTCTTCTAAACAAGTTTTAACAAAATAGAAAGGATAACTTTATTTTCTATCAAAAAAAGAATGGAATATAGGGAATGCATTTTTTGGAATGATTTTAATAATTAATCCTCAGAATTTTCTTTAGTGTGGAGGGTGTAAAAAGACAGAAAAAGGAAGCATCTTAAGAGTTGGTCTTAATAAATGTGCCTTTTTTAAATGGCATCAATCAAGCATGTCACTGTTATATGTCTAAATAGTAATATGTCCAAATTAAATGTTAATTTATAAAATTAGGGACTGATTATAATTTTTCGCAACTAACAATCTAGTGGGTAGTGGACTTGTTCTCAGAATTTGTGATATATTTTGCAAGCTAAGGAACTTTAGACTTCTCAGGCCTTTTTTTCAATAAATTAAATTTTAGTTATTTATGTGTATGAGCAAATACATACTCAGCAAATAAAGGCAAAGTGATAGACATAACGGAATTCAAGAAGTACAGTCAGTGTTGACTATTTTATATATTCTTTTGATATATCTTATCAAATGTATACATCTTACAAAATCTGTATAGGAGACTATTTATTCAAGATATTTGGATATTCTAAAATAAAAGTACAATATGTTTTTCTTCCTACTTTCTTCCTGTGCTATTCCCTGATCAGGGGCAATAAACAACCCCCAAAATGTACATAAAGTATCAATTACTTAGACTGGTACTAAGAAGCAAAAAGATACAGAAACTTGAAAACTATATTGCATGGGCATGAAGTATATTCTCATCAGTATTTAAGTTACAGCTCCTATTACAAATATTACTGTATTAGCAGTCATTCTCTGTCAAACTTTCCAAAGTAAAATTTCAAACACCAGGTAGTTCATTTACAGACATGTTGGACAATGAATGAATACTTACAGTTGTTAGTTGTAAAACTGCAGTGGAATGTAATGTCATATGCACGTAAGCTTCAGTGACCCCTTCTAAATTGAAATGGAACAACAGAGGTGGTAATCTCTTCATTTCCTTAATCTTCCTATATGTAGTCCTGCATTCATTTCTTAATTTCTCATTTATTTTACTTTAGACTTCTTGATAACTGGAACACTCTAGTCAGGGTTTTTTAAACGCAACACTATTGACATTTGGGGATGGATAATTCTTGTGGAAGGCTGTTCTGTGCATTGTAGGATATTTAGCAGTATCCTTGTTCTGTAGCTCCTAAACGTTAGTAGCAGCCATCTCCCCAGTTGTGACAACCAGAAATGTCTCCAAACATTGCCAAATGTCCCCTGGGGTGGCACAAATTGTCCCTGTATGACAACCATTGCTCTAGGTACTTAGCAGTTGATGATAACAGATTTTTGACATTGTTGATAAAAGTCACCATGGCACTACAAAAAATATTACCAAATTGGCACTATCAAATACCTTTTCTCTGTAATTGTTCAGTTAAAAACTTTTTTCACATTGATAGTCTACTACTTTCTTCTGATTGTTATATTTCCAGTAACAATCTTATTATAAATCAGACTACCCTGACCAGTGAGAGTTATAGTCTGAGCAGCTATGGTAGTTTGGAATTTAGCTTTAAGTAGGTTTTGCATGGGATAGGATCAGAACATGTTCTGTGCTGTGACCTTTTCTTACAAAAGATGCCCCAGAGGCCCGTCCCATACATAATCAAGTTAATGTTTCATTTTGATCAAGCAAACTCTCAGGAGCTTAAATATTTATTGCAAAAGCCTATACATGCTTTCTTTAGGCCCTCTAATTTGTTGTGTTCATTTCTTTCCTTCAGGCACAGGGGCAGAGCCAAGGTCAGCCATCCGCAAGTAGCTTAGCAGGGGTTTCATCTTCCCAACATCCCCAACAGGTAAGAACAGTGCTTTGCTAAATGTTATGAATTAGCAGTGACCAAAACACTGTTTTAACACCTCTTGTGAATTAGATCCCTTTGTAAATGGCTTTAGCATTATTAAAAGGAAATTAAGAGGCATAGCATCTCTTGTGTTCAGTAACATTTTAGAAGATTCTTCTTTTGTTTAAAGATTTTTGAGCAGTTTAGTAGATATACAGTAAAATTCAAAAGAATCATTGCTGCTGATATAATTTATCTGCCTTCCTAAACAGGATTCTACATATAATTTCACGGGAGAGAATATCAATGTGTTACTGTTTATGTTTATGACTTGTCCATACATGAGCATTTTGTCGTTACTTTCATCACGCTTACCTCTAATAATTGTGCACTTCTTTTTAATTATTTCTAATCTGTGGGATGGAGCATCAGATTTTATACCAAGAAGCATTTAATTGAAAGCCTAAGAAAAACTACTTTAGGAATTTTTTTTTTTAACTTCTGATTTGGGGAGAATTGTTCCAGAAAGTTCAAGGAACTCAAGAAATTATTGCAGTCTTGTTGTATTCAACCATAAAACTGGTAGGCCTAAAATTAAATATTTCTAGTTCAAAGATATGAGTTGCCGGGCTCGGTGGCTCAGCCTGTAATCCCGTACCTTGGGAGGCTGAGGTGAGTGGATTGCCTGAGCCCGCGGGTTTGAGACCTGCCTGGGCAGGTGAAACCTCATCTCTACAATAAATCAAAAAAATTGGCCGGGCGTGGTAGCGCGTGCCTGTAGTTCCGGCTACTCGGAAGGCTGAGGCGGAAGGATCGCCGAAGCCCAGCAGCTCGAGGCTGCGGTGGCCCGGAGCGGCCACTGCACTCCAGTCTGGGCGACTGAGTGAGACTCCAACTCAAAAAAAAAAAAAAAAGATATTAGTTAATAGTAATTATTTGCATGGGAATAATACGTTCTTGGAATTATTGAATACTTATTAGCTGTCTTAAATAAAATTTCTAGCCACTACGTGTATGATACAAACTTCTAATGAGCTATTGCAGTAATAGTTCCCCAAGTGTGTTTTTTGCACCAAGTTATAAACTAATATATCAGATTATAAAGTTAATGAAAACATTCCTAATCCTTGGCCTCTGTCTATTAGTTTTTGAAACAAAACTTTAATTCTTAATTACAAATCATCTTCTTCCAGTCCAACATGTGGTCATGGAGTCATTTGATACTGCTTTAAGATGAGGTGTTTCTTATACAAGATAAAAATTACTTTAAAGCATTTTGTACATCAGGAATTGATTAATCTGGTTATATACATTTTCACTCAGTGACCATACCTCTATAGAATTTAAAGGCAGAGAACTATTGTGTGCTTTGTCTTCTATCCTTTCTTCCAAGCAGGTGTTTGAATTTATATAGAATTATGATTAAACTTGAGTAGTCACATTTTTGCCAACCACAATAAATTCTGCTTTAGTCTATTAACAGTTCCTATTTAGAGCACATGCATAAAAAGAAGTCACACACACACACACACACGTCATGTAAGGCTGGTTAAGGTCAGAAGTACTATCATGAGCCCCAGTCTCCTAATTTGCTTATCTTTGGACATAGAACAACACCAATAAACAGAGGAAATTGTGTGTGCTCCATTTTTTTCTGTTTCAAAGGAATTTGTTATATGTCTTATATTTGGGCATAAATACAGCATGTATACTACTAAATAAAGAAGATGGTGAAATAAGCCATTGAGAAAGAATGTGAGGGTAGAAGAGAATAGTACCATAAACGTCAAGTTAAAAGAATTAGGTGTTGACTCTTGTGGGGGAAGCATTATGGTTAAATGCTCGTTAAATGCTTATTAAAGTGGCTAGAAACATAATAAATATGCAAATAAATAGCCTATTTGCATACCAGCAGTAACTAATTGTGTATCAGGTATATCAGGACATATGTAAAAGATTATTGGTTACCATATTATTTTAAGTAGAAAAAAAAAAAATAACCAAAATGTTTGTTTTTAGGAGGTTGACACTGCTAAATGAAATAAAAATAGCATGCTCTATAACACTTATTTATAGGATGGGCATATTTTTGGTTTGTTTTAACAAAAAAGAAAAATGTATCTGTGTATAAATGGCCACTTACACATAGAAAAAAATTCATGAAGGTAATACATCAAACCACTAATAATGGGTGCCTCTGGAGAAAAGGATTAGGAATATTTTCACTAACCTTATAATCTGATATATTAGTTAAAATTTTTTTTATCACAAAGTGTTTTTGTATAAAAAAAGAAAAAAATTTAAATTGGTTATAGATTTTTTTTTTTTTTTTTTTGAGTCAGAGTCTCACTCTGTTGCCCAGGCTAGAAGTGCAGTGGCATGATCCTGGCTCATCACAACCTTGTCCTCTTGGGCTCAGGCAATTCTTCACCTCAGCATCCCGAGTAGCTACCATACCTGACTAATTTTAAAGGTTTTTTGTTTTTTTTTTGTAGAGATGAGGTCTCACTATGTTGCCCAGGCTGGGCTAGAATTCCTGGGCTCAAATAATCCTCCCACCTCAGCCTCCCAAAGTAGTGGGATTATATGCATAAGCCGCCACACCCAGCTGGGGTTAGAGGATCCGGAACGTCATCTATAACGTTCAGATTTTTTTTGTCAGGTGCAGTAGCTCACGCCTGTAATCCTAGCGCCTTGGGAGGTAGAGGCGAGAGGATTGCCTGAGACCACCAGGGGTTCAAGACCAGCCTGGGCAACTTGGCGAGACCTCATCTCTAAAATAAATCAAAAAATAAGCTGGGCATGGTGGTGTGCACCTGTGGTTCCAGCTACTTGGAAGGCTGAGGTGGAAGGATCGCCTGAGCCCAGCAGATCAAGGCTACAGTGGCGGCAAG
Source organism: Tarsius wallacei (assembly GCA_963574415.1). Classification (NCBI taxonomy): domain Eukaryota; kingdom Metazoa; phylum Chordata; class Mammalia; order Primates; family Tarsiidae; genus Tarsius; species Tarsius wallacei. Next base: position 28,049 of record CAUYQG010149449.1, read on the forward strand.
CGTGCCACTGCACTCCAACCTGGGTGACAGTGAGAGACTATGACGCAAAAAAAAAAAAAGTTCAGATTATTTGTTAGGCAGAAGGGAACATTACTTTAGGGGTGACAGTCCGGTTTTGTTAAGATTGTTTTATTACAAAATTTAGTATTCAGGTATAATTACGTACCACGCACTAAATTAGGTGTATTATACCCGAGTGCTTAGCACATAGTTGATTTCCAGATGTCATTTCCTTTGCCCCACTTTGAGTTGAATTGTAGTGTCTGTTTTCAAAAAGAGAAACTTTATTTTTGTAATAAAATAAGCAATTTAATATATTAATACCAAAAAATATTAATACCTAGTAAATATTTCTGCTTAAATTTGAGATTGTTTCCTGCTTCCAAATCCAGTGCTTTTCTCACTAATTTTGTAGCTATAATCAGAGCTGTTCTCCAAGCAGATTAATTATACAATTGATAAAATAGGCTAAGGGAGAAAGGAAGAGACTGGATTCATCTAATATAGGTGCCCAAGTAAGAGCTGATGCCAAGAAATAGGGAAAAGGAGATGGGAGAGTTGGGGTAGGCTGAGGAGCTATCTGGATATGGTATCTAAATGTATTTGTGAAGACCTGCTATTGGGATGAGGGAAATGCTGAGTAAAGAACCAGTGGTGACTCAAGTTGTTGTTGTTGTTGTTTTTTGAGTTGGAGTCTCACTCTGTCCCCCAGGCTGGAGTGCAGTGGCACACCCATGGCCACCCCAGCGTCAACCTGCTGGGCTTAGGTGATCCTTCCACCTCAGCCTTCCAAGTAGCCAGAACTACAAGTGCACACTGTAATTTTCTGAAAATTTTTTGATATATTTTAGAGACTAGGTCTCACTAAGTTGCCCAGGCTGGTCTCAAACCCCTGGGCTCAGGCAGTCCTCTCGCATTGGCCTCCCAAAGTGCTGGGATTATAGGTTGAGCCACCATGCCCAGCCAACTCAAGGTTTGAAACATCAGTTAATTGTCCCTGGTGGTACCATCACAAATAAAGAACATCTGAGAAAATATAGGTGTTTAAAGAGAATTGATGAATTTGAGTTTGTGCATGTCTTGATTGTTAAAATTACCATTTATAGACACTGAAAGTAAACATACTTTCTTAGAAACATGCTATTAATGATTTTGAATAAAACTGAGTCATATTTTATTCTTAGCAGCAGGGACTACAACAGACAGCCCCTCCTCAACAGACAGTGCAGTATTCTCTTCCACAGACATCAGCCTCCGAGGCCACTATTACACAGCCAGTGAGTCAGGCTAAAGCTCCACAGGTCTTGCCTCAAGTATCATCTGGAAAACAGGTAAAGTCTTAATTTCTGAAAGGATGCTAAAAGAGATTCTCTGTGTATCTTGTCCTTTTATCTGTGTAGACGTCTACCTTCTCTTCTAATACCTGCTGAAAAGTTGGTTCATCTCACTGCAAAAATGAGGTGAAAATCACTCTATTTGCACATATGCATTGTTTAATATAAATAGGTACATTACTGACAGCAGCAACAATCTAAAAATGTTTGACTTGTCTTACCAGTGTAAAATAGATCTGACAGGTATTGGAACTAATGGGTTAAATAAAGGTGCTTTGGTAACTGAACCCTTGACATTCTCTAGAATTGTGTCAGCTATATCTGATATTCTAGGTTTGCAACTATGCTTTATTTTCATGTAGATTTCTGCAGTTTTCTTCCTCATTGTCTACTGACAGTAAGTCATGAATGTTCCTTATATGAAATGATGTCTTTTGGGGTTTTTTTGTTTTTTTTCTAAGTAGCCCTTCTAAGAAAAGGACTTATGCTCTTCCTAATGACCTTTTTTCAGTTTTATCTTTGGGTATTGTGAGTGTATGTGCAGAGTGTATTTGTTACTTTAATATTTCATCGCATCTGAGATGCCAAATGCACCATTATTTTGTGTACTACTGAGTACTGACACATTCAGTTACCACATATGTAAGATCCCAATTTCTCAGGTGTTAAAATGACCAGGTAGTGGAGAGGGGTGATTGTATCCTAGAACCAGTGAAATATGTTAATTATACCTACTTTTATCGAGCTATATTAGACTTAAGCATGTGTAGAAGTAACATGAATGAATTCTAATTCCACTGAGAAGAAATTCATATGAATTTCAGTAACTACTGTAAAAGCAGTGATAGATTTAGTGACAGCATTATGGTATGTGAAATATATCCCAATAAAGTTGTTAAAAAAAAAAAAACCCTTGCCTGTGGAAGGGTCTCATTTTTATTGCCAAATGATGAAACATGAGCAAACATACAACCAAAGGTTTGGAAGGGTTAGCAGTCTATTTAGCCTCTTTGTCTCCTGCTATCCTTTCTATATTCTTATGTGGTGTATTAACTTACACTAATGTATGCAGAGTTTATTGGGTTTTTTTTCCTTCTTTTTGGCTAATACGTAAATCTTGCTTTTGGCAGCCTTGCTTTTTTTTTTTTTTTTTTTTTAAAGCCTGTCTGTTTTGTTTTTCTTTACCTTCCCAGCTTCCAGTTTCCCAGCCAGTACCAACTATCCAAGGCGAACCTCAGATCCCAGTTGCGACACAACCCTCAGTTGTTCCAGTCCACTCTGGTGCTCATTTCCTCCCAATGGGACAGCCACTTCCTGCTTCCTTGCTCCCTCAGTACCCTGTCTCTCAAATTCCCATTTCAACTCCTCATGTGTCTATGGCTCAGACAGGTTTCTCATCCCGTCCCATCACAATGGCAGCTGGCATTAATCAGCCTCCGCTCACGTTGGCTTCATCTGCTGTACCAGCTGTGATCCCAGGGGGATCAACTGTGGTTCCTAGCCAGCTTCCAACTGTTTTGCAGCCAGTGACTCAGCTGCCAAGTCAGGTTCACCCACAGCTCGTACAACCAGTAGTTCAGTCCATGGGAATACCAGCTAACCTTGGACAAGCTGCTGAGGTTCCACTTCCCTCTGGAGATGTTCTGTACCAGGTATTGTGTTAGCTAGCAAAAAAGGAGTGTACCAGAGGGTTTGATTCTAGTAGACAGTCAAGAACTTGGTAATCTAATAGTTGAGTTGAATAACTAACAATAACAAAAGTTGCCAATCTCAACTAGAGAACTAAAATAGTAAAATTCCAAGAAAGGATAGGGTGATGATGTCTGATGATTCCTTATTCATTCTTCTCAAGACGCTTCTTTAGATCAAAATAGTTCTCTCAGTAATCAATGTAAGCTTATAAATGTGGTTAATAGAGTATATCTATTTTTTTTTATACGTAGAATAAGTAAAATAACATGGTATCAACAAAGTTTCAGGGTTTAGATTTAGAAGATTAGCATTTCATAATATGACTGATTGTTACTTGGAAGAGTTTTTGTATTCTAACTGGAAAATAATTAGGTCTATTCTTCCTATTTAAATTATCTCCAGGAATAGAAAGACCAATCTAAAGTATGACTGTAGCATCCCTTCCCTTATACTGAAACCAGCCAACTACTTCAAGAATATGGTCTTCAAGATCCATAAAATTATCATTGAGCATCAATATAATCCTTAATAGGATTACTTTATTTTTTTTGCATTTCTAGAAAAACAGACCTCTTAATTTCATAGTTTCTAATTCAAGCTTATGTACCATCTGAAACCAAGTCAAAGTACTCGTTAAAAAAAGAATATGGTCTTCAAATATCCTTTCAATTATTAGAAAGAAAAGAGATTGGCTACTGTTCTTTGCTGTGTGCTTTATTTTTTTTATTTTTATTATTATTATTATTATTTTGCATGTCTTGCTGTTTTGCTACTTTGATGACCCAACCTGCACTAACGCACCTTCCTCATTTCTATCACAGGGCTTCCCACCTCGACTACCGCCACAATACCCAGGAGATTCAAATATTGCTCCCTCTTCCAACGTGGCTTCTGTTTGCATCCATTCTGCAGTCCTATCCCCTCCCATGTCAACAGAAGCATTGGGTGCACCTGGTTACTTTCCTACAATGGTGCAGCCTTATGTGGAATCAAATCTTTTGGTTCCTATGGGTGGTATAGGAGGACAGGTTCAAGTGTCCCAACCAGCAGTGAGTTTAGCACAACAAGCCCCCACTACATCCTCCCAGCAAGCAGTTCTGGAGGTAAATGGAATTACTGCATGTTTGTATATAAAACGTGTGTGTGTGTATACATATAACACACATATACATACATATATATATATATAAAGGGATAAAAATGATAAAAGAGAAACATAGGCTCCCTTGGTTTAGAACTCATTTGGAGACTACGTCAAACTAACTTTTGAATGACTTTTTTTTACAGCAGAGTGAAATGCCAATGTGGGGGCATTGTTGCCACTGGCTGTTCTGTTGGGAAGTGAGTGTGCCTTGGAGAAGATTAACCCTATTAGCACTTCACTTCTCTAGCTCATACTTTAGCCGTTATTCTTGTCCTTTCACAAACTTTTGCCATTGGCAGTCATAAGAGTATCTTACCCTGCTGTGCTCCCAGCAATCATTTTTGTCCTCCTAGGAGAACGATCTGAATTTGTCTTTGCACTTTGCTCTGCCTGCCCTATTGCATTCTGGTAAGAGGCTGGCTGCATGGCAAGTTGTAGTTTCACACTGCCTAGCAAATATGTGGCTGACCTCGCACCATGCAGTCTATACAAAGACTAGCTTTAGAAACTTCCTCTGGAATTTTAAGACCACTGTCTCTAGATGCTGAATATTCTAGGAGTTGGAGTATTTTTTTTAAGTAGCTTTTTAGGGATAGTGTATGGTAAATAAAATATATTACTGCCAATATCTGAATTATTTTTTCCATCCACAGAGTACTCAGGGAGTCTCTCAGGTTGCTCCTCCAGAGCCAGTTCCAGCAGCACAGCCACAACCCGCCCAGCCTACCACGTTGGCTTCCTCTATTGACAGGTAGGTAAAACTAAAATTTTCCTCCTTGACTGATAGGTAGGAATACATGAACTACAGAATATCAGACTTTTAAATCTCTTATTGCAAACTGAACTTTTTTTTTTTCTCAAAGTGCACATTCAGATGTTGCTTCAGGTATGAGTGATGGCAATGAGAATGTCCCATCTTCCAGTGGGAGACATGAAGGAAGGACTACAAAACGGCATTATCGAAAATCTGTGAGGAGTCGCTCTCGACATGAAAAGACTTCACGCCCCAAATTAAGAATTTTGAATGTAGGTATTGCTGCCTTGTGGGCTTCATGTTGTTAAGGGAATTTGGCCCTGAAAAGTATTTTAGAGGTCATAAATCCAAGGCACTCAATTAAATAAAGATAACCTTGTCTTTGTGTGATAATGTAATTTATATGTACTCTACTCATTTACTCCTCACAGTCCCTTTGAATTGGATATCACATTTTTTGCCTGGAAAATGAAAATTTAGCTCAGAAAGCTATAATACATCCTGTAGTTATTGCCATTTAAATATTTCTTTAGATCCAGATGAACTGGTAAATGTTTAGGACCTTCTCATTACCCAAATGATAATCTTAAATTCCATATTTCTACAGTAAGGCACTATTTACCTTTTAGATAAAGAATAGTTTTAGTAAGTACCTTAAAGGCTGTTATCTTCTCAAAGATTTTCTTGCTACCAGTTTAAGAAGCAAAGTACTAGTGCTCCAAGGAACAATGATAACACTATGCTTCTTCAGATGTAAATTCAAGTGCTGATATGCAGTCTCTTCTCAAATTTTGTAATAAAGCTGAATATGGTCTTCTGAGTTGAAGTATCTTTTCTTTTCTTTCTAGGTTTCAAATAAAGGAGACCGAGTAGTAGAATGTCAATTAGAGACTCATAATCGGAAAATGGTTACATTCAAATTTGACCTAGATGGTGACAACCCTGAAGAGATAGCAACAATTATGGTATGTCTTCATTTAGAATTCTGAATTTCTCCTTTGTACTTGATCTTACTATCCATTGCCCTAAACAATTATGCAATATTTTGCAATCCATATTTATTTTGAAGTTATATATTTATTCCAGTGTGAATGTAACTAGCACATGCAACCTGTGGTTTACAGATTTTTTTTTTTTTTGTCTAAGATATGTCTAACTAGTATTAACGTTCTTAAAAAGGGAAGTGCTAACTTGAATACCAAATAAATAGTATTACTGGTAGTATGCAGCTAGGTCAGAAGTCATAAAAGTGATAGTTGACTTAAAGCTTGAGAAACGTTGGAGTAATCAGACTGACATCACATTTCTTTTGCAGGTGAACAATGACTTTATTCTAGCAACAGAGAGAGAGTCATTTGTGGATCAAGTACGGGAAATTATTGAAAAAGCTGATGAAATGCTCAGTGAGGATGTCGGTGTGGAACCAGAGGGTGACCAGGGAATGGAGAGTCTACAGGGAAAGGATGACTATGGCTTTTCAGGGTCTCAGGTAGGTTCACAATTCCCATAATGAAACTTTATTAAAATATTTCCATAGAACTAAATTTACTGTGCAAAGTATTCAGTGATATTACATTATATCTATGACTGAGAACATTTTATTTCTCTTTGCATGTGGCTGTTCACTTGCCTAATCATTGAGATTGCATTTGAGAATAAATTTAGTCACTTTTGTTTGTTGTAGAAATTGGAAGGAGAGTTCAAACAACCAATTGCTGCATCTTCCATGCCACAACAAATAGGTGAGTTTATTTTCTTAGTTTTTAATCTTTGACTTAAGAAGGTGTGTATGCCAATAAGGAAATCTGGAAGCTTCATATTGGTAACACTATATTTTTGTTTTGTTTCTTCTTTTGACCAGGTATTCCTACCAGTTCTTTAACTCAAGTTGTTCATTCTGCGGGAAGACGGTTTATAGTGAGTCCTGTGCCAGAAAGTCGATTACGAGAGTCAAAAGTTTTCACCAGTGAAATACCAGATACAGGTAAGGAATTGATTCTACCACATTCTTCGTAAATCCTACCATATCTCTACTATATTGGAAGCTCGATTATCAAGCAGTAATTTGTGATGACATAGATAATGAAAAAGAATAGAAAATTGAGATTATAACCAACAGATAAACATATGGAGGAGGGAAGTAAATGACTAGAGAGGATTAAAGAAAAAGAGCCAAAAAGGAACAGCCATACTAGATGTAGCCTATGCAGTGGGTACTGTGGTATGTGTTTATTTTAGTACCTTTGTATGTAATTGAAGGTTATTCCTTTTTTTTTATTTTTAGAAATAGATATTTATACAAGCTGATTTATTTTATCAAATTCCTGTTTTACCTGACTGTTTTAGAGCCTATCATTTCTTGGGGGGAGGTTGTAAACTTTGTTGGTATGTGACATTGGTACTCCAAACACAGGTTGTTAGAACAGTCTTTCAATCCACCTTTTTAAAATGGGCTGATTCTTATTTTTTTGTTTTTCTTTGCAGTTGCTGCCTCTACATCTCAGAACGCTGGAATGAACTTGTCTCACTCTGCTTCATCCCTTAGTCTACAACAGGCTTTTTCTGAACTTAAACATGCCCAAATGGCAGAAGGACCCAATACAGCACCTCCGAACTTTGGTCATACAGGACCAACATTTCCAATAGTACCTCCTTGCTTAAGTAGCATTGCTGGAGTCCCGACTGCAGCAGCAGCCACACCTTCAGTATCAGTCCCTGCAGCAAGCAGCCCTCTTAATGACATTTCCACATCAGTAATTCATTCTGAGGTTACAGTGCCCACTGAAAAAGGGGTTGCTGGAATTGCCACCAGCACAGGTGTGGCAACTTCAGGTGGTCTCCCTATGCCACCTGTGTCTGAATTGCCAGTCTCTTCCAGTGTAGTTTCAAGTATTCCAGTACCTGCAGTTGTCTCAATATCTGCTGCGTCCCAGCCACTTCAGGCCTCTTTATCTGGGAGCATTGTTTCTAGTGCAGGCACTTTTCCTTCTGTAACAGTTTCAGCGACTTCAGCCTCTGCAGTGGGCAGTGCGGCTGCCGCAGGTGCTCAGCCTCCTGCTGTGTTATCTCAGCAGGCAGCAGGTGGTTCTGTGGTAGCCACACTAACATCTGTTTCTGCCACCACTTCATTCCCAAGCACAGCCTCACAGCCGTCCCTTCAGCTTAGCAGCAGCACCTCTACTCCTACTCTAGCTGAAACAGTGGTGGTTAGTGCACACTCACTAGATAAGACATCTCACAGCAGTACAACTGGGTTGGCGTTGTCCCTTTCTGTGCCGTCTTCCTCTCCCTCCCCTGGAGCAGGAGTGTCTAGTTCTGCTTCTCAGCCAGGTGGAGTGTATCCTGTGGTCATCCCATCAGTGATAGGTTCTACTCCTATTCTTCCCCAAGCAGCGGGACCTACCTCTACGCCTTTATTACCCCAAGTACCTAGCATCCCACCCTTAGTACAACCTGTTGCCAATGTGCCTGCTGTGCAGCAGACACTGATTCATAGTCAGCCTCAACCAGCTTTGCTTCCCAACCAGCCCCATACTCACTGTCCTGAGGTAGATGCTGATGCACAACCCAAAGCTCCTGGGATTGATGACATAAAGACTCTGGAGGAAAAGCTGCGGTCTCTCTTTAGTGAACACAGCTCATCTGGAGCTCAGCATGCCTCTGTCTCGCTGGAGACATCACTCGTTGTAGAGACCACTGTCACACCGGGCATCCCAACCACTGCTGTTGCACCAAGCAAACTCATGACTTCCACCACAAGTACTTGCTTACCACCAACCAACTTGCCATTAGGAACAGCTGCTTTGTCAGTTATACTAGCGGGCACACCTGGGCAGCCTTCTACCCCAGTCAGCGCTACATCAGGAGTGAAACCTGGAACTATTCCCTCAAAACCACCTTTAACTAAGGCTCCGGTAAGATTCTTGTTATAAAATAATTAGATAAGGCCGGACTTGGTGGCTCAGCCTATAATCCCAGCACTTTGGGAGGCCGAGGCTAGTGGATTGCCTTAGCCCATGGGTTCGAGACCCACCCGGGCAACTTGGTGAGACTTCGTCTCTACAATAAATCAAAAATTAGCTGGGCATGGTAGCACATGCCTATAGCTCTAGCTACTTGGAAGGCTGAGGCGGAAGGATCGCTGGAACCCAGCAGGTCAAGGCTGCAGTGGCCGGGAGCATGACACAGCACTCCAGTCTGGGCGACAGAGTGAGGCTCCAACTCAAAAAAAATAATAATAAAGTAAAATAATTAGATAAATATGATCACTCTTTTTTCTTCCTAAAAAAGTACATTTTTCAACTTAGCCTTGCAAGTTAGAAACATAGTTATAAAGGTACCTGGCTTATAGTATTTATTAAACAAATTGGCGGCAGTTTTGAGATATATGTACATTGATCACATGACTTTTCCCCTTCTTTTGAGCTATGCGAGATTTTTTAGGAATGTAATTATTAAGTAAAATACAGGCATTTCTTCAAAATTGGCACAAACTGATGAAATCTGTACCCCAAAAGGGCAGCTAAATATATCTTTCAGCAAAATATACATAGTAACAGCAGTTCACAATCTTTGTTTCAGTGAAAATAAAGCAGATTTTCTGCTTTGTTGTAGATATCACAGATATTCAATTTGGGGCTTATAAAAAACTTGGAAGTTGGTGATGAAATTGATGTAGAGGAAGAAGAAATAATCTAATCCTAGAACAAAAATACCTAGAATGTATTTTCTAATTCTCCTGTGGTCGATTTCCTCTTATTCTACCATCTTCAATCTCTCTAACATCTCCAAATAACAAGGCTGTGTATTATGTCTACTGTATTGTGTGCTTCAGCCATCTTTCTGCATTGCCATTCATACAGGTTTCTTTTTGCAGGAGGATAATACAAAATCTAAACTCAGACAAAATAGGAGTTGCTTGATAGTGTTAGATTTCTGATGCCTTTTGTTATCAGACCCACCCCTTGGTTATTTCTGAACCCGCTACTGTTTTTAGTTTTGTTTGTTTGTTGGGGCTTTTTTGGTAAAAGTCTTGTTTTTCTAAGCAAAAACCTGACGATATTACACCAAATAAGTGATTTTGTACTTAAGAATAACTTACCTCATATGTACCTCATATGTACATACAGCCTTTGTTCTCTCTGTTTTCCCTAGAGAACAACTTTTTACTATTCATCTTATCAGTATGTTTGTAATACCCCAAACAGTATCCTTGGCTGTCATGTACTTTATTTAAAACAGATGCCAGAATGCAACCCAGGTGATAAGCATGGCTTAAATAGATAAATTTTATGCTTACGTTTGTGCTTTCAAATTAGTTGATTTGCTCTTTGGTCTGCAGGCTTTACTATAAGTGTCTCATGGACTTGAATTTCCCTTCATTGTCTATAGGTGCTGCCAGTGGGTACTGACCTTCCAGCAGGTACTCTGCCCAGCGAGCAGCTGCCACCTTTCCCAGGACCTTCACTAACTCAGGTGCCACAAGGCTTAGCAGATTTATTTCTGTACCCCTACTTTTTTTCAAAAAGCTTGTTTAAATTCTTTATTGCATGATCTTGGCTTCTGCCTCCTATTTGGCATTGACTTAGTAACACCTCTTTTTTAAAACTTTGTAGCTAATGACCCAGACCCTACTTAAAGCAAGAAGGTTCATAGTTTGTTCAGGTCATCTAGAAAACATTTGATATTAATATTTCTTAATGGCTTATGAAGGAAAAAAATACAAAGTTGACATTTTGCCAGATCCAGATGATAACTCCTTATCATTCATACTTTTGTAGAATAGTGAAATTGCATTTTAAATGTGAGGTTACGTTCTAAGCCATTGTGTACTTTAAAAATTATACTTAATCAAAATTAACAGCTGAGCTCGGTGGCTTAGCCTGTGATCCCAGCATTTTGGGAGGCCGAGGCAAGTGACTGCCTGAGCCCATGGGTTCGAGACCAGCCTGGGAAACTTGGTGAGACTTTGCCTCTAAGATAAATCAAAAATTAGCCAGGCATAGTAGGGTGTGCCTGTATTTCCAGCTACTTGGAAGGCTGAGGCAGAAGGATTGCCTGAGCCCAGCAAGTCAACACTGGGGTGGCCGTGAGCGTGCCACTATACTCTAGCCTGGGCAACAGAGTGAAACTCCAACTCAAAAAAAGAAATTTAATTTCTACTTAGAAAAGCACATTTATAACTGATAAACTCTTTTTCGATGAGGCCAGTGCAGCCAGTTATTTCTTGAATGTTTATCATTTTCTTCATTGACCACCTAATAAAGTAATTACTTTATATTTCAGTAGGTATAGGAGTGATGTTCCATTAAAAAAAATCTGCATCTTTTAATACAAAAATCATCCAGTTCAGCAAGATGCTAGCATTATGAGATTACTACCCACAGAGGAACAGAGACCAGCAACATAAACTTGAGTTTCCTGTCTTATACTCAGTTCTGTTTATTGGTTAAAATGGTGGTCAGAATTATTTGTACTATCCAAATTATTATTTCCCTCTCCCATCCCACCCCACCACCAAATATATTCAGTTGAATTTCCATAGAATACTTGTCATTAATCCATTGTAACCATGAAAAACTTCTGACTTGGGACAAGGTAGTAAACCTTGGGGAAAAAAGGAATTTATTTTGGAACTGTTTGTAAGAAAAACGTGACAAATTGCTTACTTGGGAAGCCTAGTCTGAATTTATCCCTACTTCTTTGATCCTGATACATGAGGGGGGGCCTCAAAGAAACTGAATTATCTTTTGGAGGGGGACCTGAGGGATTGCTCAGAATTCATATTCTTAAAGTGTGATGAGAAACAGCAATTTAGACATGTGGAAGGGTAGGATCAGTGGCTAGTGCCTAGATGGAGAAGCACAAATGAAGGCTCTAGAAGATTAGGTTGATAGAAGCCAAGACAAATGTAGGATTAGAGACTGTGGCAAAGGTGGAAGCTATGGCCCTTGGGACAGATGGTTGTGAGGCCTGGTTAATAGAATGGAATGCCCAGACCTCCTTGCTGCCAGTCATAGGGCAGAAGAAGTGTACACTGTAAGACCTGAAGAAGAGAATAATATCCTGGTGATAGTGACAGAATATTTTAACGCCACCTTTTATTCATAGAGACAAGTTCCCAGAAAGGTGTGTAAAATGGAGAAAGAAAGGCCGGGCGCTGTGGCTCAGCCTGTAATCCCAGCATTTTGGGAGGCCGAGGCAAGAGGATTGCCTGAGCCTAGGAGTTCTAGACCAGCCTGGGCAACTTGATGCGACCTCTTCTCTACAGTAAATCAAAAAATTAGCTGGGCGTGGTGGTGCATGCCTGTAGTTCCAGCTACTTGGAAGGCTGAGGCAGAAGGATTGCCTAAGCCCACCAGGTTGAGGCTGTGATGGCTGGAAGTGTGCCACTGCCCTCCAGCCTGGGCGAGAGTAAGACTCAAAAAATCAAAAAAAAAAAAAAAAAAAAGAGGGAGAAAGACTTTAGGGAGCATGGGATACAGCTAATATGCCAATAGATCTTTATACATTTTTTAGAATATATTTTTAAAGAGAAGACAAACAACTTTTTATCACTTTGAGTAACATCAAACATAGAAGACTTTGAAACTGCCAAAACAGAAATTGCTTGAGAGACTGACATACAATCTTGAGAAACTGATAAAATCATCAAAGGAATATACTGTTTTAGTAGATTGAGTTTTATATATTCAGTGAAGACGGTGCTGTGTTGTGTCAATCTCTGAAGCATAAAATAGTATTTCCTATCTAAATAGGCTATATATAGTAGCTCTTAAGGTGGTAAAAAGTTATATTTACTGTGATTGTTTTTGTTCAGTCTCAGCAACCTCTAGAAGATCTCGATGCTCAATTGAGAAGAACACTTAGTCCAGAGACTATTATGGTGACATCTGCAGTTGGTGTAAGTTTTTAAAATCTTGATAAAATCTCCTCATAACCCTAATACATTCCTGGAACTCAAACTGTAACTACACTAAACCATTAATACCTTTAACACATCTGCTTGTTCTATCCAATAGAAATGAGATAAATTAATGAAAGATTAACACTGGTCAAGTAGAATGGAAAATTGATTTGAAAGATACTTTTCTAGTCTTACCTCTAGTTATATCACACATCAATTACTGTGGCTTTTATATTTATGCTTTGGAGGAGGCTAAACTTTGTGAGACAATGTTTTGATTAAAACTACTTTTCTATGAGCAGCCAAGTTATATACTCTTAAGCGTCCTATGAGAAAAATTAAGAAAGCCTTCAAGAAAGGTTAAGACTCAAACTTTCTTCTTAAAAAAAGCTGCTTTTCTTTATGTCAGACTTACTTTTAGGCTGTTAAAAGAAAATTCTCCCATACAGAACCGTTGCTCACATTTGCTATCTTCTTTTCCTTCTACAAAGATCAGAGGAAAGGCAACAAGGCAAAAGTGTGAGTGACTGAGGCTACAGGTTTTATGATGTCTGTGTATGTGTGTGTGTGTTTTGCAGCCTGTGTCCGTGGTGGCTCCAACAGCAGGTATGGAAGCAGGAGCACCGCTTCAGAAGGATGGTGAGAAGCATCTTCTTCCTTGTATGTTACTAATTCCAGTCCTACCTGTAGTTGGTTGTAGAGGCATATTATTTTAAAGACACATTCTTGAGAATATCAGTATATTTGAGACTGTTATAAAGAACATGCTTATGTACTTCATGACTGAGGAGCATTGATAGTAAAGCATAAAGAAGTAACAAATGAATGAATCTAATACTGGGGCGAACATTCTGCAGAAGGTAGTGATAGGGCCGCATTTTTATCAGCTTTGTTATCAGCTAGGCCAGATTCTTACTATGAGAGATTAGGAAATTCAAGCATTCTATATTTATAAAAGTTAATTTACTGATAACCTCTTGGCTTTTGTGATACTGACTCTCTATGGATAGAGATAAGCTTGAACAGCCTGGACAGACATTTGTTTTCAGTTGATCAGCTTAAATGGTTTTATTTACAAGGCAATTACTTTTTGAATTGGCTCTCTCATTTTCTTTTCTGATCTTATTTTAAAGATGTGGGTTACAATTCAGGGTTAGGTATAGAAATGTTCATTATGCAGGTGCCCTTGTTGATGTGGTGTGCCCCTCCCTCCCCTGGCAGTTTCCCACTACTGCCACTCCCTTTCTTATAGTATTATGATAATTGTTCATATGGTACTCTGTGTTCTTTGTTTCTGTGATAGATCACTGAGTATGATAGAGTCTGAATCCATTCAAGTTGCTGCAAAGTCCATATGTTGTCCTTTTTTTTTTTTTTTTGAGTTGGAGTCTCACTCTGTCACTCAGACTGGAGTGCAGTGGCATGCTCATAGCCACCCCAGCGTTGACCTGCTGGGCTCCAGCAATCTTTTCACCTCAGCCTTCCAAGTAGCTGGAACTACAAGCACGTACTAGCATACTCAGCTATTTTTTTTTTTAATTGTAGAGACGAGGTCTTGCCAGGTTGCCCAGGCTAGTCTCAAACCCACGGGTCCAGGCAATCCTCTCGCCTCAGCCTCCCCAAAGTGCTGGGATTACAGGCTGAGCCACTGAGCCCAGCCTGTTTGTCCTCCTCTATGGCTGCATAATATTCCATTGTGTATATATACTACATATTTTAAAATCCAGTCCAGCTTCGATGGGCAGCATGGTTGGTTCCATGTTTTTGCTATTGTGAAAGAGCTGCACCAAACATGCAAGTACAGGTATCTTTTTGGTAGAATGACTTGAGTTCCTCTGGGTATATTCCCAATATGGGGATTGCTGGGTCATATGGAGGGTCAACCCTACTAACAGCCCTAGATAGGTCATTGGACAGCTGAGATGGAAGAATAGCTAGAGCCCTGCAGGTTGGCGCTGGGGTAGCCGTGAGTGTGCTTGCTACTGTGCTCCAGCCTGGGTGACCGAGTGAGATTCCAACTCAAACAAACAAAAAAAACCATGTTATCAGCTTAAATGTATAACAATGAAAATTAATAAAGTTTATTATTAGTAAAAAGGAAATGTAGAACATGAAAAAGGTGACCTGCAAATCAGAAAAAGATGGACTAGTTCAATAAATGATTTAGAACAACTGGATAGCCATCTTGAAAAAAGTAAAGGTGGATCACTAGCCTAAAACTAAGTAAACACCAAATAGCCCTAAGATGAAAAATTATACGATAAAATAGTACTACAAGAAAACTTAAGAGGAATTCTGTTTTTATTCTCTAGAGCAGGGTTGACAAACTTTTTTCTATAGAGAACCAGATAGTAAAAATTTTAGGCTTTGTAGGCTATACAGTCTTTTTTGCAACTTACTCAAATCTCTTGTTACATCCCAAAAGTAGTAGTAGATATTATATAGATGAGTTTAACTGTACTCCAATAAAATTTATTCAGGCCGTGGGCTGAATTTGGCTCACGTTGCATAGTTTACTATTCCCTGATATAGAGGAAGGTGTTAGGAAGTTTAATGCCCAACCCAGAAGCAAGCAGTAATAGGTTTTTCAATTTCTGCATGGAAAAAATAGTGCCATGGAGTGCAAAGATCAATGAAAAACTGGGGAAATACATACATTGGGGTAGGGAGGGGTACGTGTAGTCATTTCACAAAAAGGACTAGTTTTCTAATACAAAGAGTTCCTAAAATTTAGCATGAATCAAAAAGTAGTTAAAAGATAACGAAAAAGAAACTTAGACATGAAATTTCCTTAATGATAACAGAAATGCAGAGTACAAGGGATAGTAACATTTTTCACTTGTCATTGGTAAATTCAGGTGTTTTATAGCTACCAGTGACTGGATACAGTCTCTGTGGGGATCAATTTAGTATCGAAATTTTAAATGGAAATGATTCAGCACCTCCATTCTTGGGTATTTATTCTATAGACCCATAAGAGAATATTTATTAGGACATTTTTTTTAAATAGCAAGAAATTCTGAATAATTTAAATGTCTAGGCCATGCGCAGTGCCTCAAACCTATAATCCCAGCACTTTGGGAGGTCAAGGCAAGAGAATTGCCTGAGCCCAGGGTTTTGAAACCAGCCGGGCAACTTGGTGAGACCTCGTCTCTACTATAAATTTTTTAAAAACTTAGCCAAGCATGGTAGCACGCACCATGGTAGTAGCATGGTAGTCCCAGTTACTTGGAAGGCTGAGGCGGAAGGATTGCCTGAGCCCATCAGGTCAGCACTAGGGTGACCATGAGCATGCCACTGCACTCCAGCCTGGGCGATGGAGGGCGTGAGACTCCAACTCAAAAAAAAAAAAAGACCTGGCTCGGTGACTCAGGTTCAAGACAAGCCTGGGCAATTTGGCAAGACCTTGTCTCTACAATAAATCAAAAATTAGCCAGGTATGGTAGCGCGCACCTGTAGTTCCGGCTACTTGGAAGGCTGAAGTGGAAGGATCGCTGGAACCCAGCAGGTTGACACTGGGGTGGCCATGAGTGTGCCACTGCGCTCCAGCCTGGGCGACGGAGTGAGATTCCAACTAAAAAAAAAAAATGTCTACTAGTAGAAGCCTGACTAAAATATGGTACACTGAAAATACATATGTAGTACATGAATACAGTACTATGCAACTATTAAAAAGAATGAGGTATTGATATGGAATGATTGTCAAAATCAGCCAGTGTTCTACTGGCTGTATAAAATATAGAAAACATATGCTGGTACATTTCTACCGTATCTCTAGAAAGAAACTCAAAGGGTTTTCCCTGGGAAGGAAAACCTAGGTGGCCTTAAAGTTGGTCAAAACTGATTATCAGTGATTCTGAGAACTGTACTGTCCTCTTCTAGGATTTACCTACTACATTGAGATACTAAAATGAGGTGGTTTTCATTCAAAATTGGGTCTTTAATATATCCTAAGAAAAAAATCTCATCCTTCCCTTCACTCATATCTCTGAGTTAAAGAATGAGTAACGGAATTCTTTTTTTTTTTTTCAGTCTACTTTTTTTTTTTTTTTTTTTTTTTTTGAGTTGGAGTCTCACTCTGTCGCCCAGACTGGAGTGCAGTGGCCGCTCCCGGCCACCGCAGCCTCAACCTGCTGGGCTCCGGTGATCCTTCTGCCTCAGCCTTCCGAGTAGCTGGAACTACAGGTGCACGCTACCACACCCAGCTGATTTTTGATTTATTGTAGAGATGAGGTCTCACCAAGTTGCCCAGGCGGGTCTCGAACCCACGGGCTCAGGCAATCCACTCACCTCAGCCTCCCAAAGCGCGGGATTACAGGCTGAGCCACCGAGCCCAGCTTAAGTCTACTTTTTAAAAAAAAATAAGGGGGACGGGCAGATCGTGACTCCCAGGCATCCCACAAAGTAGGCGGGTCACCTTACGGGCAACCTTTACCTGCTCAAAAATTCGTGTCACATTAGCAGTGAGGATTCGGGCGTCATCCTGAGTTGTTATTTTCCTTACTCATAAGTTTAAGGCATAAGTGAATTCTTAATACTTGTTAACATTTGTTCTTATACTATTATGTAATATTATACTTAAGCTGTGAAGCAGTTTGCCTTTATTTATTCCTTTTAGCAATGCCATATCAACTGTACGTGTGTACAAGGAAAGTTAAAAAGTTAATGATAAATTTTTAGATCTTGACAGTTTTTAACAAACTGTAGTATTCTTCATAGTGAGGGTACCTAGTAGTAGAGCAAACAATAACTTTCGTTTTGGACAAAGCCTAGAGGGGGAAAGAAGGAAGGAAACTTTCCTTCCCTCTAACAGCCTTCCTCATAAGTAGTTTCATTTTGCTTTATTTCTGGCCAAAGAGAAAAGATAACTAAGAAGAGATGCTTATATTTTCCTTGCTCTATGCATTTGTTTCAGTTTCTCAAGGCACAGAAGGTCCTGCCCCAGCAACTATTTCAGGAGCTGGTGTTTTTAAGATGGGGCGATTTCAGGTAAGACAACCACTTTTCTTTGCCTTGATCCCTCCATTTGGAGGAGTGGGCCTGTAATAAAAGTATTATCTACCTATGTGGGACATAATTGTAACCAGTGATATATTTCTTTTACATAATACTTTTATAGCTCTTTTATCATTTTCCCATAATAAAAGTAATATGTACTAATAAAGAAAATATAGAATACTTAGAACAGTAGAGAAACAATAGATAGTTGTACTGTCTACCCACCCACCTCCCAAGATTATCTTTTGCATTATATTTTCTTCCACGCCCTCTTCTCTGTACAAGTGTATATTATGTAAAAATGACCACTGTTTCTCCTGCTCTGCATATCTTGTAGCTTTTTTTTTCCCATCAAGATTAGTTGGTTCACTAACGATGCTCCTATTTTGGGTCATTTAGGTAGTATCTAAGTTCCAAAATAGTAAGTAAAATAACTGCAAACATCTTTGTGTATAAAAGCATATTCCATGCTTAGGGTTATTTTCATAGGGTTAATTCCTTAAGTTACAGTACTGAGTCAACATCAAGTGATACCAGATCACTTTATTTCCCCAACTGGTCCAACATGTGAGGAGTTTGTGGATCTTAGTATATAGTATTAAACAAGCCTTGAAATTTTTATTTATTTATTTATTTTTGATTCGTAGTGTCACTCTGTCACCCATGCTGGAGGGCAGTGGCATGATCATGGCTCATGGCAGCCTCAACCTTCTGGACTCAGGCGACCCTTCCACCTCAGCCTCCTGATTAGCTTGGGACTGTAGGCGCACACCACCATGCCTGACTAGTTTTTTTTATTTTTGTAGAGACAAGGTCTCACTATGTCTCCTAGGCTGTTCTTAAACTCCTGGGCTCAAGCAATCCTCTCATCTTGGCCTCCCAAAGTGCTGGGACTGTGTAGGCATGAACCACTATGCCTGGCCTATTTTTTTTTTTTTTTTTTTTTTGAGTTTGGGTATTACTCCATCGCCCAGACTAGAGTGCAGTAGCACACTAATGGCTACCCCAGCATCGACCTGCTGGGCTCAGAAGATCTTTCCACCTCAGCCTTCCAAGTAGCCAGAATTATAGGCACACACTACCACACCCAGCTATTTTTTTTATTTATTGTAGAGATGAGGTCTCGCCAAGTTGCCCAGGCTGTTTTCAAACCCGTGGGCTCAGGCAGTCCCCTCACCTTGCCCTCCCAGAGTGCTGGGATTACAGGCTTGACCCGCCATACCCGGCCTCCTGGCCTATTTTTAAAAATTTGTTTTCACAACTACATTCTAGGTATCTTCACAATAGCCCTTGGAATTAGGGATAGTAAGTGATGTTTTTCTCATTTGTAAACTGAGGTTCTGAAAGTTTGTAGGTGGATGAATTTGTATTTGTAACACATGGACAAGCCAGGACCAGGATCTGGATCTCCTTATAGTTACCAGTTAGTTATATTGATTCTTGAGGCTTAGCTGGCATCTTGCATTTATTAGATTTAACCTTGGGTAATGGAGTCCAGCAAGGTGAGTTGACATGCTAGAATCTCATGGTAGGTAGTACATTTAGGGGTAGGGCTTGTTAGTAACTAGTAAATACTTGAATGCAGGTTTTTTAAGAAAATTACCCTGGTAGTTTTTCTCTTTTTTTTGAGTTGGAGTCTCACTCTGTTGCCCAGGCTGGAGTGTAGTGGCATACTCACAGCCACCACAGCCTCGACCTGCTGGACTCAGGCGATCCTTCTGCCTCAGCCTTTCAAGTAGCTGGAACTATAGGCACATGCTACTATGTCTGGCTTACTTTTTATTTATTGTAGAGATGAGATCACACCAAGTTGCCTAGACTGGTCTCAAACTCCTAAGCTCAGGCAATACTCTCACCTTGGCCTTCCAAAATGCTGGGATTACTGGTTTGAGCCACCGCGCCTGGTCAGTTTTTCTAGTCACAAGCAACCTTCAAAACTCTGTGACCTGTTGTTGTTTCGGTTTTGACTAAGACGTGAATCTGAATCCTGTGTATGAGATATGAAAGTAAATCATTTACTTAGTAAGCTTAGCCAGCCAGCCACTCAGAATCTGCATCTCGGTACAGATACACTGCTCTTTATAATGGTATTCAATTCATGTTCACAGTCAAAGATGGAGGGACAGTGTAGAGATAATCAGCTTACTCACTGACTAGGAAATGAAGTTATTCCTTTTTTTAGAATGGTTCATGTTAGAAATTGAATATTGAGAACCTCCGTTTTTGTTCTCTTTTTCCAACAGGTTTCAGTTGCAATGGATGATGCCCAGAAAGAGGGTAAAATTAAATCAGAAGACACAAAGTCTGTTCGTTTTGAATCCAGCACTTCAGAGTCTTCCGTGCTATCAAGTAGTAGTCCAGAGAGTACCCTGGTGAAGCCAGAGCCTAGTGGGATAACCAGCCATGGTATCGCTTCAGATGTGCCAGACAGTGCTCACAGAACTCCTGCCTCAGAGACAAAATCAGAAGCTGGCCAGCCTACCAAGGTCGGACGTTTCCAGGTGACAGCTACAACAAACAAAGTGGGTCGTTTCTCCGTATCAAAAACTGAAGACAAGATTGTTGAGGCCAAGAAAGAGGGACCAGCGGCATCTCCTCCTTTTATGGATTTAGAGCAATCTGTTCTTCCTGCTGTGACACCAAAGACAGAAAAGCCTGAACTGTCAGAGCCCTCACATCTGAATGGGCCGTCTTCTGACCTAGAGGCTGCCTTTCTAAGTAGGGGTGTGGACGATGGTTCAGGCAGTCCACACTCCCCACAACAACTATGCTCAAAGAGCCTTCCTATCCAGAGTCTAAGTCAAAGCCTTAGTAACTCATTTAACTCCTCTTACATGAGTAGCGACAATGAGTCAGATATTGAAGATGAAGACTTAAAGTTAGAGCTGCGACGACTGCGAGAAAAGTAAGTATCTTTTCTCCTGTGAAAGAATAATGGCTGATAACGTTTTAAAGTCTAGAGCCTAGTACCAAGATTAATATTCATTGAAAGAGAAGGTGCCTCAGCCTATAATCCCAGCAGTTTGGGAGGCCGAGGCGAGTGAATTGCCTGAGCCCACAGGTTTGAGACCAGCCCAGGCAACTTGGTGAGACCCAATCTACAATAAATAAAAAATTAGCTAGGTGTGGTAGTGTGCACTTGTAGTTCCGGCTACTTGGAAGACTGAGGCAGAAGGACGCTGGAGCCCAGCAGGTCGACGCTGGGGTGATCATGAGCACTCCAGCATGGGCAATGGAGTGAGACTCCAACACACACAAAAAAAGAGAAGGTGCCCTCAAGACCCCACTCCATACACCCCCCCCCCCAAAAAAAAAAGATTCCTAGCTAGTATCCCCTAGGTAGCTTCCAGGCAAGAAGAAAAAGAAAAGTGATATGCAAAAGCTTAAGTTGCCTGAATGTATGTGGTTCATTAGGTTCTCTTACACATATGAGGATCCATTGCATTTCTAGTTATAGATCTTCTTCAGCAGCTTCGTATACTAGAATATTGTTTTCATTAAAAGCACTTTGAATCTAAATTAAGATTTTTACAAAGTTTTAAAAAACCACTTTTAATCGCTGTTAATCACTGTTAGCCATTTATTAGCCCACCAAATGAACCCAGTAATGGCATTGGGATATAGGGTTATGTTCACAGGTTTTGTTAAGCATATTTGGCAAATTGACTCAGAGGAGCAAATTCAGATACCCTGCACATGGCCTCAAAAACCAGGAAATCTTATCCCCCTAACAAACATTTTTTGTTGGCTAGGAGCTTGTTAAAATATGGCTTGGGTAATGGAGATCAGCAAAGTGAGCTGACAAGCTAGACTCTCGTGGTAGTGCATTTGGGGAAAGGCTCACTGGTAATTAGTAAACACTTACATGCAGGTTGAAGAATACGCTGTTAATTCTAGTTTGAATGAAGGAGATTATGATTTTGGAATGATGTTTGATTATCTTTTGCAGACATCTTAAAGAAATTCAGGATCTACAGAGTCGCCAGAAGCATGAAATTGAATCTTTGTATACCAAACTGGGCAAGATTCCCCCTGCTGTCATTATTCCCCCAGCTGCTCCCCTTTCAGGGAGAAGACGACGACCTACCAAAAGCAAAGGCAGCAAATCGAGTCGCAGCAGTTCCTTGGGGAACAAAAGCCCCCAGCTTTCAGGTAAAAAGCCCTGGACCAAGTCAGCCATGGCTGTCTCATTTTTCTTTCTCTAACTATATGTGTAGCCTGTTGAACATTTGTTGTTTTGTTAAAATTCAAAGGAATTTGGCTCTCCTAATATTCTTGCTTTCTTCTGTACTCCTCATATTTATTTTACCTCTTTTTGTGTCCATAGAAGTAGATGAGGAGAATACAATGGCTATTCCATTGTAATCCATTTTGCTATTTACTGGTAATCTTCATTTATAGTTGTTCTTAAGGTTAGACTTTTAGGGTCTTGCACTCCCTGTTCCCCAGACTGGAGTGCAGCAGCACAATCGTGGCTCACTGCAGCCTTAACCTCCTGGGCTCAGGCAATCCTCCTGCTCAGCCTCCCATGTAGCTAGAACTATGGGTGTGCACCACCATGCCTGGCTAACTGTTTTATTTCTTGTAGAGGTGAGGTCTCGCTGTATTGCACAGGCTGGTCTCAAACTCCTAGAACTCAAGCAGTCCTCCCACCTAGGTCTCCCAAAGTGCTGGGATTATAGGCATGAGACACCATGCCCAGCCAAGGATAGACATTTGCCTGTTCACTCATGTAACTCACATTAAATCAAACTCTTGGGCAGTTGGAAGAAAATACATTATTCTCTGTTTAGTGAAGTTCAGGTAGATTCTTCCTTTTGATGAGTAAGTTGGTCACAGTTACAACTGGGATGCATGTAACGGCATATAGATACTTGGGTGTGTCTAAGTGGTAACTTTCTTGATAAAGGTTTTTATTTCATTTATCTACATTGAGTCCAAGAACTTGTTACTTGTTATAATTAAATAGTTAAGTCGTAATCTTTCATAATGGAATGTATTTTAATTGTCATAGAGAGTTTTTAATCCTTCGGTGAAATTATTGTAGTGTTAGCAGATAATCAGTTGAAAAGTAAAAGAGGGCTAAAATGTGTTAGAATGTTGTTGCATACTTCTTAGTAGCTTCTTTCACTAGAAGTTTTCATAGATGCCCAAATCCTTTTTCTGGCACATTAGGACCAATTCATGCAACCTATTAGTAAAGATGTGGTAATAAAAAGAAATCAGCTAATCTCTGATCTGATCCCAATCAGATTCTGTTCCCAATTTTAACATACCTTTTTATCGGACTTCTAACCAACCAGTTACTAGGGAACAGAGAAGTTAGTCAGTTTTAGGACAATTGACCTAGTGATTGAAAGCCACATACTAAGAATAATTTTAGACTTTCAATACTCACATCTGTTTTGTGTCTGATGCATGTTTATAAGAAAATCTAAGCAGAAACTGCCTAACCTATGTATATCACGATTCAACGTCTTTTCTAATAGAGTGAAAAAAAATTTGGGGAATTGCCATCTGGAATCCTGGCATCCACTGTACTTTCTAATCTTATTCCGCTCATACTTGTGGATCATCCAGGTTTCCTAAAGCTAAAAGCCTCTGGGATAGTTCAAATATCTTTATTGCTTGTTGATTCTTAGTGTCATTCCTCACTTCCATCCTGTTAGTGAGAACTTTATTCTTTCATGAACTTAAAGTTTTTGACCCATCAGTAATCACTCATTGGGACAAACTGAAGGAATAAAAACAGTGCCTAGTGAGTGCATGGGGAAAGCTGGACATGTTTCCTCATGCCACTTTATCTTTTGGCAGGTAACCTGTCTGGTCAGAGTGCAGCTTCAGTCTTGCACCCCCAGCAGACCCTCCACCCTCCTAGCAATGTCCCAGAGTCTGGGCAGAATCAGCTGTTACAGACCCTTAAGCCATCTCCCTCCAGTGACAACCTCTGTTCAGCCTTCACCAGTGATGGTGCCATTTCAGTACCAAGCCTTTCTGCTCCAGGTCAAGGTAAGAAATCAAAGCAACCATCATCTTCCAAAAACATTAAAATGGAAATATTGTCATACCTGGGACAGAAGCCTGATGAGTAACCTATTGTTAAGGTGGGTTGGGAGACCAGTTAGCCAGAACACAGCCTCTGTGTTGTACCCTTAATAACCTTTGGGCTGAAAGGGGAAGTTAAGTGATGATTGGAATCAGAGGGCTTATTGCCCTCATCAGGTGAAATAGCTTTGTTCCAAGAGATTACAGTGGAAAATTACATCTGTCAACCTTGATGAATAACTCATTTGGGATTTGGAATTTATGCTTTCATACTGTGCTGAGATTTCCTGGATGAAATTCTAAGGAGTTTTAGCAGTTTCTGAAAGCTAATGCATTTTCTTAGTCAGTATAGAATTCTTAACTCCTAAGTATGAGAGTGGCATATTACAATGAATAGCGCTACAGTTCAGTATTTTATCTATAGTCTGCTTTCTATATAGTTTGTTTACTAATGATTGCTGAAAACATTTCTGCAGAGAAAAGAGCTTCTAGTAACACTAGAACGAGAATTTAAGGGAGTTGTATATCTGGACAGAAAAGAGTGAAAAATATAGGTACCTGGGTTTAGGTGCCTTTGCCACATCATTTTCACAGAAATGAGAGATTAAATGGTTGCTTCAGAAGAGGAATGTGAAGGGGTGCCAACTAGCTAACATTATTCCAACTGAGAAAGGCTTCAGCATCTTGCAGAGGGAGAGAATGTAGCCCTGGTATTTCCTCTTTTACCTATCTGACCTTCCCCCAGAAGCTCGTTCTTCTGTGTGCCATCTTAGTGCATTCCACCATTCCAACCTCAAGTTTCTAACATCTTGTAGTTGTGTTCTGTCTCTTCTCCTCTCTCTGTTCTTCCTTGTTTTTCCCCTCTCACAGGCTGTGCGAAGTTTAACTGTGCATCTGAGCAGGTGACATTCAAACCTGGTGGCAGGAGGACCCGATTTCTGAGTACGCCCTGCTTGGCTCTTTGTGTGTAACACCTTTACTCCTTCCTTGTCCTTGTTTTTCTGCTGCTTGGATCTGATGTTTCATGCAGTTCGTTTCATTTGTCTCTTTTTGTATATCATCTACTCAGTGGCTTGGCTGAATTACTGTTACCCTCAGAAGTTTGGGCCCCCACATTAATTATGATAAAAGATATAGAAATAATAATAGGTTTCCACAAACTTCAGTATAACTTTCTGGTAGAATTGCTTCTTCATAGACCTTGACAAAGGGTAGGTATGGTATCAAAGCCGTAGACTGCTGGGCTGTTTAGAGTAATGAAGACAGTTCCACAGTCATGTTCAATGCTGCCTCTCTGCCCCAGCGTTAGAAATGACAGAAAGCATCTTGACCACAGATGCACTTAGGTCCTGGCAGCAGGTAAAAACTAGGCCCTATTTTTCTCTATTCTTTTTCAATGATAGATTGAAATCCTTTTTTCTTCTCAATTAAGCCTAAGCACCTTCCAGTTGAAAAGATGCTAGAATCTCTATGGGATCATTCAACCACCACTCTCCTCTAACCCCATAAAATCAGGTAGTTTAAAAATCAAATTTGGGCCGGGCTCAGTGGCTCAGCCTGTAATCCCAGCACTTTGAGGGGCTGAGTTGAGTGGATTGCCTGAACCGCGGGTTCAAGACCAACCGGGCAACTTGGCAAGACCTCTTCTCTGCAATAAATAAAATTTAGCTGGGCATGGTAGTGCACACCTGTAGTTCTGGCTACTTGGAAGACTGAGGTAGAAGGATCGCTGGAGCCCAGCAGGTCGACGCTAGTGTGGCCATGAATGTGCCACTGCAGTCCAGCCTGGACACCAGAGTGAGACACCGACTCAAAAAATAAAAAATGAAAAGCAAATTTGTGGCCGGGCTTGGTGGCTCAGCCTGTAATCCCTGCACTTTGGAAGGCCGAGGCGAGTGGATTGCCTGATCCCACAAATTTAAGACCAGCTCGGGCAACTTGGTGAGACCTCGTCTCAACAATATAACAAAAATGAGCCTGGTGTGGTAGCACGCGCCTGTAGTTCCGGCTACTTGGAAAGCTGAGGCAGGAGGATCGCTGGAGCCCAGCAGGTCGATGCTGTGGTGGCCATGAGCATGCCACTACACTCCAGCCTGGGCTACGGAATGAGACTCCTACTCAAAAAATAAAAAAAAACTAATTTGGCATGTTTGTGATTATTCTGATAAAGCATTTATTCTATTAAAGACTGTAGCTCAGCACCTGCAAGTAAAAATTATCTTTTTAACATGAATGCTGGGATTTCCCAGCTTTCTATTTAAAAACAAGACATAGTAACAAGTCCATCTTCCCTATATGTGAAATGAAAACAATGCCTGTGTCCTAGGGGTATTGTACAAATCAAGTAATGTACACAGAAACAGCACTGGAAGCATTATTTCCCTCTAATTAGCCAAGTGCCTACCTGGCATATGGTAGGTAGTCAGTAAATGTGTACTGAATAAAAGTTTTATAAACAAACAGAAACAGCTCAAATAGAAACCCTTTGTTAGAATATGGATAAAGAGGAGCTTCTCTGTTAAGGCCTCAAACTTCTGATGTGGTTACTGAAATGCTTTCTAAATGCATGTGCTCGGGCCATCACTGTTTCTGAGTATGATTCAGAGGTCCTTGGGCCTCTTCATGGTGGGAAGAATTTATACCTCCCTTGTCTTCTGTAGTGACCAGATTTAAAGGGAAGTACAACACATTTAACCTCCATTTCCCCCACTCACATGTGTAATCCTTCTAGCACTCCTCTTCGTTTTACCTCAGTCAGTAATTGATTGACTCTGCTTGAGGCGATCTTTTACTGCCTTGCCCTCCATTCACTAGTCCAGGGCTATTTAACAAAGAAGGGTGTGGAAGACATTACCCAATTGGGTCTTTTCCAAGCATGTGTGATTTTTGAGCACTGAGATCAATAATTTTTCTGTTTAGACTAGCCTGGACTGTGCATATTAGCAACTTGACACTTAAATAAGCACTTAAGCTGCATGTCCAGCTAGAAAGATGAAAGGACATCAGTAGCAGGAGCTAGGTATTTTCAAGCAGGATGTGACCTGCCAGGCCTATGATCTGTAGCCTGAAACGTCAGCAAGCGAAGGAAGAAAACCAAGGCTTATTTTGGGGAAGTATAATGTGACAAGTACCACTCCAATTAATTTTGAAAACTCATCCCATTCTTAAAGGTAGGTGGTATTACCCCTGTTGTTGAAATAAAAGTGGTTAGAAATATTAAATCTTATCACTTCCTGGGGTCTAAAATGAGAGGCCCTATATCTGTTGAAGGCACATCAGAATACGTCATGTAAGCCTGGTGAACAGATCCCAAGAGGCAGACTTGAAATATGGAAAGAAAACAGGTACTTAAAAGGGTGGGGACCTTACTAGTCTGGGGTGTATTATTCAATGCTTTCAAAATAGATAATGGTTTGGAAGCACGGCTTGGCTTACTGCTCTATTTATGTTCAGAGGTTGCTTGTTTTCCACATACTTTTTTCTGAAAGGGATGGGCTTAGTATGTATGTCTAGGATGTAGAAATTTAATAGCCAATTTAAATAAACTTAAAACTGTAACAATGATTCTATCAGCCTACTGTGGTAGGATTGCTAATGCATTTAATTGAGTGCTTTTTAACAACCCAGCTGGAGAAACAGGAAGTGGGACAGGGTCAATGGCAGCACTGCTTGGGTATTTGGAATTCGAGCAGTGAGACCTTGGAGACTGGAGTTCCTCTCTCATTCCAGAACCTTAGGGCAGGACATCACTTTTTTAGATACAAAGGTTGAGCATGTCGGCCAGATAACACAGTCCATCGGATAATCCCGTGGAGGCTAGCAGCCAGCTAGGTCAACATTCCACAGAACGTGATCTGTGGCAAGGGCTGCCAGGTCCAGGTCCTACCTGTCTGTCCCCCTTCCTGCTTTCTCTTGCTGGGCCTTTGTGTGCTGTTTGGGGATTCTAAATATTTTACACTGATGTTTCTTTATCTTTAACACATTGCTTCTCTCTTTGTGCTTCAGGGAAGATGGTGAAAAAAGTCTGTCCTTGCAACCAGCTCTGTAGTAATTATCTTTTCTTTCTGTTATTTTTGTCCTTGATTGCAAAGCCTGTTGTACATGAATTCTTTGAACTCTGAAGCCTCGCAGCTCCCTGATTCCTAACGTCCATCCACCTCTGCACCCTTTTCTAATGTAATCTTTAACATGCTTAATTGCTGTCTACTGGCTATTCTTTCTGACTGAGAAATCACCTCGTAGTCAGTGCTCTCAGTGATGACCCCATGTGAGCCTTGCTCAGTGACAGTCATGGATTTGTAATGCCTATGGATGCCTTTAGGGAGATTGAAGATGCCTGGCTCCCGTGGAAAATACAGTCCTTTGGTCAGCAAATATGAGTCAGGCATTGTGCTGCTCCCACTGGAAAGTCAGCAGTGATGGAGCATAGTCCATGACCTCACATTGTTGACGTTGTCATGGGAAATGTCAGCTAGATTGAGGGAAAGAAACACTACTCTGTAGAGGTTGGCTTCTTAGACTGGTGGCTTCTCATTAAAGCACGGATAATTCAGCAACCCAGCAGGCCACCTCTCTAAGGTTCTAGATACAGAGTCAACAAGAAAACTTTATACGTGAGACATTCAGCAGTAAGTTGCATTTCATAATAGGTTGTTGTTCTTAGTGTCTGGCAGTGTGGGATAGGAGAAATGTATTGTTATAGCAGGAGGAAATAAAAAAAATGAATCTTAGGAGTAAGCATATTTTCCTTTTTAGGGCTTTTTAGAAGACCCTAAAAGGGTTCAGAGATGAGTCAGCACACTCTGCAAGGCCTCTCTACTAGCTTTCATGGGAGTCTGCTTTTCTCAGGAGTTAATTTCTGGTCAGAAAGGGATACATTTGTTTCCTTCTTTAACAGGGAGCCTGCTTACAGATGCCAGAATAAGATTTAACTGTCAATTTTTTCTCATGGGATAAACCTCACTCTCAGAATCCAGTATTGGGCAATATAGTTTAAAAGGAAAAGTGAAATTTGGTCCTGCAGGGCCTGGCGGCATCACGGGCAACTAGCATTGGACTAGAGAGGTGTGACTCTGACTACGCTCTTGGAACAAACAGTCCCCCCTCTGCTAGGAGGCTTGGGTTTAGCTTTTGCTAGCCCTGCTCCCCTGTGGTTATTTCTGGTTTTCGTTTTGATTGTCTCTCACATTGAGTTCACCCAGCAATAGCCATTCCAACAGGATGCAGTCCCCATGCATGTGATATGCCTGCTTTCTGGATGTGGTCATGACCACGACTGCCATCCATTGCCTGTGCTTCCACTTCACCACTATCTCACATCTGCTCTTCCCGGAAGGCTGTTTCCTGAGCTTTATTTAACACTTCTCCACTTGGGTTCTCCTGTACTGGAGGGGAGCGTACTCGTCCCTTTACACTGTATGTGCAATAGCAATCCCCTTGTGGCTCCAGCGGGCACCAAGAAGTGAGCTGACACTCACTGCCGTGGTTCGAGGTCTTGCCATGGTGGTGAGCAGCATGAGACCTTCCTCACTCTGCCGCTTCACCTCAGAATTAGCTGTTCCTCCACACAATGCTTGGTGTGCTATTCCCTGGGTGGTAGGATGTAAACCTGTCTTGAGACCCACTGTGGTAATGATGGGCTTCTCTAAGTGTTAGGTTGCGTGAGGTGTGCTGCTGTGCTCTGATGCTGCTTTGACCTTGACCGTGAAAGCAGGAAAACGCATGCACTCATTTAGCCCCTGCCATTACTTGGGTATTTAAGGCCTGGCGGCTCACAACTCACTTTAGTAGCTTGTATTTGTTCTGTAGCAAATGTGAGATCTGATAAGAAAGTGGGGGGTGAGGAAAACAAACAAGACCATGACTCTTCTTTCCCTCTTCCCTAAAATGTGCCTCTTCGAATAATCTTCAGTGTGCCCTCCAGCAGAGCCGAAATCAGGCAGGACACAGACTCCTTCTTCTTTTCTCATCAAACCATAGAAATAGAATTCCTTCATCTAACCCCAGAGCTTTCTCCTCCCCTTTGCACCCTGCCTCGGCTGCATTTTGTTGTTGCTTCTGTGTGGGCCTGCTTGCTGTTCTGGGAAGAGTGGGGAGAATGGGTAAGAATCCTTGAGCCAATTGGAAAGGTGTCATCTTCGGGAAAAACATGTTGTTCTGGACTTGAGAGACTCGGGTACACCACCTAGTCCTGTCCTAGTGAGTAATCTCAGTCCTTTACTCATGGGAAGTCGGGAGAGGCTGAAGGCTTAACTCCTCCCAAGTTGGTTTGCAAATTCATGTTTATGGATCCAGGTGAAAAAGTCTTGAACGGAGCACACTACTACTCTTATTACTCTGTGAATGAATGGCGAAAGAGCGTGGCAGTGTCCACATGGTTGGGAACCCCCCTTCTCCTTGGCCAAGCACCTGTCCTTGCATTCCTGTTCCTACTTTAACCCTGCCCAGTGCACAAGAAATCCTCCTTTTGCCCTGCATTGCAAAGCCCCAAAGCAGTGAGCCTGTTGACTGCATCACACCTCCCTCATCAGTGTGCCACTGGGAATAGGATACTGGCAGGCAGGTCCAGTACTCTGAGACGCTTTGTTGAACAAGCTGGAAGAGGTCCCTGCCCTGTGCACCTGCCATCGTCCTGAGGTCAGCCTTATCTGCAGCTGGTGAAGAGAAACTGTTTCCATCTCCCTGTTATGCCAAAACAGTGGCTAAATAAAACCTTGGAACCCACCTTTCTTGCATGGCTTCCCAGTTCATCCTCTCCCCATCCTGTGGCTTGCCATTCGTCATCCTGTGACGTTTTCCCTCTTCCTGAAAGCATAACCCAGGCTCCTTTTAACGTCTGTGTTCTGTCGCTTCTTATAACTCCAGGGACTAGCAGCACAAACACCGTCGGAGGAACAGTGAACAGCCAAGCCGCCCAGGCTCAGCCCCCGGCCATGACGTCCAGCAGGAAGGGCACGTTCACAGATGATCTGCACAAGTTGGTCGACAACTGGGCCCGCGATGCCATGAATCTCTCCGGCAGGAGAGGAAGCAAAGGACACATGAGTTACGAGGTTGGTCTTCCCGTCGTGCGACGGAATGTCACACACATCTGAGTCAGGGGCGGGTGGAAGCTGCTTTTTATGCCACGGCCTTCTTAGTAACTCATGAGTTTTTAACACTTTCAGAAAAGCAAGGCAAAAATCTCCCAGATGCCCTTCTGTTTTTTCTTCCGTGAATTCCTAGCCTCTTATTGGTCAGCTCAGTTTCTTCTTCAACAACCTGAACTACCTGCACAGGCATACACACACACGACCCCCCTCCCCTTCTGGTCAAAAGGCTTCTTTCCACCTCTGCTTGGTAAATACAGGGGCTGCCCCCAAAATGTACACACATTTTAAGTATGATGTTCACTCAAAAGATGGCTTTAATCAAATGAATGCTAGCGTCACCGTGCAACAGGCAGGACGGTCAAAGAAAATGGTGGAAGTACATTTGAGCAAACGTCGTACCACACATTGCTACCGTAATTTGATTCAACTTCGGAAAGTAATACATAGATAACATCTCCTAAAACGTGTATGCGCTTTTTTTGGCAGCCCCATATAAAGAGCACAGAAGGCTTTGTTTTGCTAGACCCTATAAGAGTACAATAGAAGTGTATTTTAGTGTCACGCATCCTACACCCATGGGTGGTATGCTCACACCAGGCTTCACATGTGGTTTTCTTGTTGTCAGGGCCCTGGAATGGCAAGAAAGTTCTCTGCACCTGGGCAGCTATGCATCTCCATGACCTCGAACCTGGGTGGCTCTGCCCCCATCTCTGCAGCATCAGCTACCTCTCTAGGTCACTTCACCAAGGCTATGTGCCCCCCACAGCAGTACGGTTTTCCAGCCGCCCCATTTGGCGCTCAGTGGAGTGGGACGGGTGGCCCAGCACCACAGCCCCTCGGCCAGTTCCAACCTGTGGGAACTGCCTCCCTGCAGAATTTCAACATCAGCAATTTGCAGAAATCCATCAGCAACCCCCCGGGTTCCAACCTGCGGACCACTTAGCCAGACCTAGAGACGCTAAGGAGTAGATCTGGGGGCAGGAGACGGAATGCGGAAGGGGGGGAGGGTTGGGAGGGTAGCCTGTTACTAACGACTAGTGCTGCGTTTAACTGGTGGCTTCTTGCCCGAAGGGAATGTTCTAATACCGCTCTGAGCCCTCAGAATGGAGCGTCTCTCTCCCCCTCCGTCCACTGGATTGGGACGAAAAGGAAAGAGCAGCTTCCTGTGAAGGGGCAGTTCCAGACCACGCTTTCCTGTTTGTCTCTACCTGGCAGTGAAGGCGAGGGTCGGGACAGTCTTGTTCATGAGGAAGCTACTGGGGGGGGCTCAGCGTGAAGTCGGCCCGGCTAATTTCAAGCGTGCGGAGCTCTTGGTTTTGGTAACGCCTGACCCCTTACTCCCTCAAGAATCCAAACCACAGAACAAAAGGAAAACGATGATTGGGCTCTCGCCTACCCTTCCCTCTCTTTTCCCCCCTCTTCTTTGGTTCTTTTTGTTTTTCTTTGCTCTTTAGAACCCAGTGAAAATACCAGGGGACTGGGGGTGCGACCCTTTATGATAGGTCATTAGTGCTTTAAGCAAATGATATTAGCAGCTTTGACTGCAGCATTAGCAATTAGGAAAAAGAAATTAAGTTCCCTGCGGACATGTAACTTTGCCATCAGTTTTGATGTGGAAACACTGTGATATATAAATGTTGTTGGACAACAGTAGTTTTAAGAGTAAAATATGAAACGTTTAAAAAGTTCCAAAAAAAGCTAGCTTTGTCCTCTACTTATTGAGACACTTTAACTTTTTCCTTTGTATTTCCATTGTATTAGATAAATAAATGTGAATGTAAAATTGTATAAATTACTGTACTTGAATACTTCTGTTCTCCCAGTGTTGCTTGCTGGACATTTTAGTGCCTTGGACTTCGATTGCTTCTGCCATCAGCACCAACTTATCAGACCCAGACCCCAGATCGACACGGGCATGTGGAAGGAAATCCTGGGTCCATGTGACGCCAGCAGTGGGCATGCCAAAGGGAAACGGAAAGAGCATTTTGTTTAAGTCACTCAACAACTTTGTCTAGAGCAGGTGTAAGATGAGTAGGGTGAGAAGTTAAGTTGGCATTAGTGGTTGAAAACAGGAAGGTCTGCTTCAGGATAGTGAGGATGGGTGTTACAACAAAATTGGGCAATTTAAGACTGAGTGGTGAGTGCTGAGCAGATGACGGCGACTAAAGAACGGGGAGCAAACTTGTGTTGAGGCCATGTGACGCCTGGCCTGTGGCTGTCATAAACCCTACTGATTGGAGCCAGGCTTGGCCAGACATGACCTAGAGGAAACTGAACATGAGGAGAAGGGGGTGGGGACTAGTCTTTAAGTCAGGGAGCGCTGAGAGTGAAGTCACAGATGGAGAAGGTTGCTATAAGAAAAACTGTGTGGATTGCCTTCCTCTTGTTGCACGCGGACCGTGCGTTTCTTCAGCTTGGGGAACTCTGTCTGTGGAAAAGGAGTCTTTCTGCGTCTGAATTGGAAAGAACACTTATGCCTACCCGTTTCCTCTATGATGTCCACGTGGTTGCAGGATCATAATCTATTGTGCCACCTTTAAATTACAACTAATACTCTCACATTTTCACATAAACATTCCCCTGAATAATAACTGCAACCAACCAGTATTATTTAGTGCTATGCCTGGCTGTAATGGGCAGCCTATTATTTTCAGAGCTTTCTGGAAATACTGTCCTAACTGGCTATGTTTGAGATCTCTTCTCTCCGGAGACAGAGAGAAAGGCCAGGACTCTTTGTTTCTGGAGTGTTCCTTCTCTTGACTTGGGAAATTGACATGTTTCCAACCTTTCACCCACCTCAGTGGCACATCCCAGGAACCGCCACCACAGAGGCTGGAGGGCTTTCTGAACCCTGGTCGCTCCCTGTGGGTCCTGTTTACTTCATTAAGCTGGCCTGGACCCAAAGATGCACGCGAGAGCTGAAGGCTTTAGGAAGGTGGACGAGGAAGGGGCAGGGGCTTTAGGCCCTGCTTTAAGACTGCTTCATTTATTCTCTGCTTGTGATTCTCGGGGAGAGGATAAGAATAAGGATAGGACTAAGTGAGGAGAGGACCACCTGAGACGAGTGAAACAAGACTTCACACCAGAGGAACGAGGGGGCCAGATGCAGCCTGTGATTGTTATTTTGGTTTAATAATCCGGAAATCTACTCATACACAAAAAGAACTGGTTTTATTTACTGTTGATTTTTTCCCCCCTCCTGTGGATGAAATAACTAAAGCCTAGAGGAATGAACTAGTGCTACTGAACTGTTTAAATTATTTTTGTGTTAATAGTACACTTTGAGTATCTTTTTCCACATTGAAATCTTTCTGGATTATAAATGTTTTCCTTACATTATTTAACAATGTACGCTGTTTAAAAAAAAACAAATAAACTGAATTCAAACTTTGGGGGTTTCTCAGCAGCAGCCGTTCATTGTACATTTTGCACTAACTCTGGGTGTTGCGCTCCTTGTAAGATTGCGCTTCGTGCTTCAGTTTGTTACCTTTGTAGACTTATTTAATGAAACCATTCAAATAAACCAAACTTGCTTTTATTGAGCTTTGGGGTTTCATTTCCAACAAGTTTCTTCACATTTTTCACTGGTGCTGCATTGAGCCGTGTGTCATTTATTTCTGGATTTCTAATTCCTGGAAACGTTTCAGCAGCAGTTTGCCCTAAACTAAGATTACACTGCAGGATTTTTTTCTGAGGAAAATGGGATGGATGTAAAAATCAAAAGATGAACAGATGACCAGACCCATGCAACGGCAAGGAAGGTCAGAGCTTTCAGAAGACAGGGAAGTCAGGGCAAGCTGCTGGCTCTTTGTCTTTCCAAGGACTGGCAGTGGCCAACTGCTGTCCAGTTCTTGAAGACAGTTCCTTGCTCAGGTTCACAGCTTCCCACAAACGGGACTGCGATCCCAAGATATGTCACTGCTTCAAGATGAGGCACAGCCCAGCCCAAGATGCATCTAAGAAAGTAAATGCAAACTCATTATTTGGGGGGAAAAGAATCCTGAAACACTTAAACACTGTGAAGAAACTATGTTAAGATGGGTTACCACTCACATCTGAAACGAAGACATAAAAACAGCTGCAGGTCTGAGCATCCCTCACTGAAAAGCTCTACAATCTGAAACTCGCATGATGTGATGCGACAGCATCTAACAGTTGATTCAGGGGCCCCGGGGAAAAAAGACCCAGTCCCCTTCAGCAGCCATGTATCCTGTACACAGACTTTATTTCATGCACAAAATTGTTTAAAATATTTATAAAACTACTTTTGGGATATGTGTAATTAAATGAATTTCATGTTTAGACTTGGGGCCCAACCTCATGATTCTCTATACATGGGCAATTATCCCAAACTCCGAAAAAATCCAAAATGCGAAACTTCTGGTCTCAAGCATTTCGGGCAAGGGGCACGCAACTTAGGAAACACTGAACAATTTTGTTAAAAAGTAGAGGATTTGCTTCAAAGTGCAAAATTTGGATTACTTCCTTGCTTAAGAAAAAATGGTCTTGAGAGAACGTAGAACCGTGATGTCACTGACGAAAGCAGCTTTACTTGTTACATGAAGACAGCAGCCTGGGTTGCGCAAAGTAGGGCCTTGTTCTTGTCATGACGCACAGTTCTTAAAGATACGCCACCCAGAAGGAAAGGCTGAGGGACTCAAGACGACGTAGGCGACTGTTAAGGCAGGTGCTTGGGACTAAGCTTGGCCCGTGACACTGGAGGGCGGCAGCCAGGGGAGACTCCTCCAAGTCCATCTTCACTAGTATCGCTTAGAAATAAATAGTAGAAAGCTCCAAGAGCCAGGGAACAGGCACTTCCCGTGTCCAGAGCCTGGCTGCAGCGAGAGGCACGGTGTCAAAGCGCCCAACGGCTTGGCAGCAGGCTCCGCTGAGCTCCTCCGGGTGGGTTCGGAAGGAAAGGCAAATCCTTGGAAGTTCATTCCCCAGGAATGCTGAGTCAACTCCAGCCAAAACGGTTTTCCAAAGTCCCTTGGCAACAGAGTCTAAGGACAGGGCCTGAGCTTCAGCTAAGATGGATCCAGTTTCCTTTTCTTCGTGTCCTGGCTCTTCCCATGAGATTCCCAGTTTCCTGTGGAGGATAAAATGGCTTAAAGGTGGCTGCCAAAATAAGGAATCGACAGCCAGCCAGTAATTTCTGGATTGTATTAGTTAAAGATCCTAGTTTAGACTGGCGCCCAAGAAAGACTTCTTGCAGGAGGGCAGACCCCTCTGCTAACCCCAGGACAGATGGTGTCCACTCACAAGGGACCTGCAGGTGGCAGAAGCTCCCCACACAGTGTGTCACACTTGAGCTTCCTGAAGTCAGGAGCCCAAAGGAATTTTTATTTTTTGAATCAGAGTCTCACTCTGTTGCCCAGGCGGGAGGGCAGTGGCACGCTCACGGCCACCGCAGCCTTGACCAGCTGGGCTTGGGATCCTTCCACCTCAGCCTTCCAAGTAGCTGGAACTACAGGTGTGCGCCTCCACACCTGGCTAAGCTTTTCCCATTTATTGTAGAGAGGACGCCTCATCAAGTTGACCAGGCTGGTATCGAACCCCTGGGCTCAGGCAAGCCTCTTGTCTCCGCCTCCCAAAGGGTTGGAATTTCAGGCATGAGCCACCACAGCCAGCCAGGTAAGGCTCCTACTCACACTGCTATTCCCTGGGAATGAGTCGATCCACTTAAAATAGATCCACTTAAAATAAAGACGTCACCCTTCCTCTAAGATGCAAAGAAGCCAGAATCTCCCCTCCATTTTTGTCCCCAAACACCTCTCGGCTACCTGTTAAGTGCTGGTTAGTGCTGTGAGTCTGGGGGTCCCGGGGTCCAGACTGTGCTTGTGGCTTCTGGTGGCCAAGGCTGTGTGGGGTCCTATTCCCAGTCACCATCTGGTTGCTCCAGGCTGGTGCGTCAGAGGTCTGGGGTGGTTCCGGCCTAGACGCGGGCTTGGCACTGTCGCCTGCCACTGGAGTCGCGGCCCACCTTTCACAGTTGTCTTCGAGAGTCTCTGCAGGGGTCACAGAAAAGGGCAGCATCCGAAAATAAAGAGCCCGCACGCAAAGGACCGGTCCTAGGAAGTCCTGCGTGCCCCCAGGCTGGGGCGGAAGAGGCCAGCGCAGCGACGACTTCCAGGCCCCCAGAGACACCTGTTTGCGAAACGCGTTCGGTGCGCGCGCACACGACCGAGGTATGAGACGCACGCGTGTCTGTGGGCGGACGTACTTGTGTGTACGTGCACGTGTGTATGCCGCCCACGTGTGAAATGCAGACAGCCTACGCAGCAGGCGTGTCCGCCATTCGGCACGGCAGCCTGCAAGCATCTCACCGGTACTTACTGATTAATTCCTGAGTCACTCCTGCGAGGAAGTCTTGCTCCACGAGCAGCTCGGAGTCCGCGGCGGCGGTCACGGGAGTGCTGTGCGTCGGCGGAGGGGCCCGGAGCGCCACTGCGGGTCACACGAGAGAGGGACCAGTCAGCAGTCACAGCGCGAAGCCCGCCTCCCTCCGAGGGCGCAGCTCAGAAGCGCAAAGCTGCCCAGCGCGGCGCCGGTTCGGGACGGAACTCCAGACTGGGGCTTCGTCCCACCTGCAGAGCAAGGTGGGGCTGAAAGTAACTGCATCCTGGCCGGCGCAGGGGCTCACGCCTGCAATCCCGGTACTTTGGGCGGCCGAGGCATGAAGGCCACCCGAGGCAGGGAATCTAAGACCGGCCTGGACAACACAGCAGGGTGCTGTCTCTCCAAAAAAATTCAAAAACGAGTTGGGCTCGGGGGCATGTACCTGTAGTCCCAGCTACTCGGGAGGCAAAGGCAGGAGGACCGCTTGGGCCCAGGAGTTCAGGGCTGCAGCGCGATATTAAGAGTGCCACTGTACCCCAGCCTGGGCGGCAGAGCAAGACCCCCAACCCCAAAAAAACATCTCGGCGCAGTGGCTCACACCTGTAATCCCAGCAACACTTTGAGGGGCTGAGACGGGAGGACTGCTTTAGCCCACGCGTTTGAGACCAGGCAACCATAGCAAGATCCCACCTTAAATTTAACAAAAAAACTATTCCCACCAAAGTGGGAAAAACTAAAGTTTATTCCTTCTTCAATAGCAAAACCAGAAGGGTTCTTAGAAGCCACCAAGTCCAGCGGCTGGCTGGCTTCTAATTTTTATTTTTTGAGTCGGAGTCTCGCTCTTTCGCCCAGGTGGAAGTGCAGTGGCACGCTCGCGGCTCCCGCAGCCCGCACCTGCTGGGTTCAGGGGATCCTTCCGCTCAGCCTTCCCAGCAGCTGGAACCACAGGCGTGCGCCGCCACACCCGGCTAATTTTGTGATTCGCTGGAGAGACGAGGTGTCGCCAAGTTGCAGGGCTGGTCTCGAACCCCCGGGCTCAGTCCTCTCGCCGCCGCCTCCCGAAGTGCTGG
>CAUYQG010149451.1:0-13626 GCA_963574415.1 Tarsius wallacei
AAAACACAAAACTGCCTTCTTCTTGCAGGCTCTGTAATTGTTCCTCTAATCAGGTGTCTCCTGTAGAACCACCTCTTTCCCTCTATCCTTAGTGTCTGAAGCAGGGAAGGAGGAGGGGCAGTGGAGGTGGGGGGGCTGCAGGTCTCCCCCCCCCCACTCTTGTATGATCAGGGAGATCTCTTACGGTGGGGAGGTATGGGATTGTCTCTTCCCCAGTATGTACTCTCATTGGGGGTGTCCCAGCCTGGCCTATCCTGGAATGGAGTTCTCCTATTTCGACTGACTTCCGGCCTCCACCTGGGTTTGTTCCTTTCAGATGTGGCCCAGCTGTCTGGGTCTGACGTTCAGAGGATTGCTGGGGAGGAGGGGATTTGGGACAGCCCCAGGGCATTAGAGTCTTTTTGTTAAAATCTCTGGCCTGCATGTTTTAAAGTGTTAAGTTTCACATTCTATTTTCTAGTGCAAGTTGCATAAAAATGTGTTCTGTAATGATTGAGTTATCTCAGCCTGGGAATTATGAAAGAGGAGAGAATTTTTTCTGATCCCATAAATTTCCTCTCTTCCTCCCTCCCTCCCTCCCTTCCATTCTTCCTTCCTTTTTAAAATTCTACCCAGCTATGAAGAGTTTTATTTTTTATTTTTATTTTTTTTACATGCTATGTAATGCTGAAGGGAAGACAAGCCTCATCTCTGGGAGTCAGATATAGAGGTTACCAAGAGCAGTCTGACAATGAGGGTTTATGACAGGAGACAAAGGGCCTGCTCAGCTGATTTTTTGTATGGCTGGAGGTAGTAGATTCAAGGAGGTCTCTTTGAGGTAAGAATTGATTGCTACTGTTGGTCTTCCCATATACTGAGGTTCCCCTCAGGTGGGCATCTTTAGGTTTTTACTCACATCTTTAGGTTTTCACTCACAGGATGAGTGAGAGTTCTCAGAGGTCCCATTCCTGGAACGAGACCTGACAGAATCTTGCAACAACTCTCACTGTCAGCTTTCATTGTTAATGCATTGAGCCTTGCTGAATGGAGAAGCTCAATGCCCAAGGGAAGCCTACCTGCAGTCACTCATTGTTGCCTGTATATGCACATACAAACTCAGAAACCCAGGAGGACTTATTCATGAAAGAATTAAAAGAAAAGCCCAGGAGGTAGGGTGATCAGTGGGGTGATCTAGCCCATCTACCAGAAAGAAGGCTTCTTTGCACAAGCTTTCATTTAGGAGCCCAGTAATAATAGGAAGCAGCTGTCCCTTACTTAGCTATCAACATTAGGGTCTTTATGTAAACATTTCTGGCCTGTATGTTTTAAAGTTTTAGGTTCCATGTTCTATTTTCTAGTACAATTTGCATTAGAATGTTATCTTTTGTAACGGTTGAGTCATCTCAGCATGGGAATTATGAAAGGCAGGGAGAGAGACTGTTTTTTGGATCACATCAGTATCTTCCCTAAATCTCTTCCCTATTTTCAAAGAAAAAAATAGATATAATATGTTCCTCAATTCATGTCATCTTGTGTCTTCTACTCACCAACAATGATGTCTTGAAGGAATAAACTATTATTTCATCAGTAACCTGTGTTCCAGGGAAAGAAAAAAACATTAGGAACATTCCTTTTTTTTTTTTCTTTATGTTTTTCTCCAGCTCAATCCCCTGGCAAGAACACTTTCCTCCATCACCACCTGGTCCAATTCTGCCCAAGGCTTAGTACCAATGTTACTTCTGTATCATCCATCCACACTCTTCCCCTATTTCTCTGGGAAAAAACTGAATGTGTTCTTTCCCGCCTTTAAACACACAATTAACTTTGTTTTATCTTCTTCTTATAGTACTGGCTAACTTTTGCTTTACAGTATGTTTATTGTTCATTTTTTATTCCCTTCCACTTTCTTTGAGAGGTATTTTACACATGAGAAGCTATGGATGGAGACAAGACTGCTAATACTGAGGGTTTTGGCAAAAAAGGGGCCCAAGTTAGCATCTAGAGTTGCAATATTTGGTGAGGAATAAAAGCCAATTATTATTTTATGTTATTGTGAAATAAACATCTGCCTTCTGCTGGCTTCTCCAACTACAGGCAGCCATAGTGTTATTCTAGTGTGCCCATTCATTTCATGAAATCAGACTTTCAGTTTTGTCTTTGTATTTTTACTAGGAAAAGAATTTATAATGCAGCCATAACTTGCCAGCAGACACATACCATTAGCCAACACATTTTATTAAATTTATCATTTGTGTTCATTTTCTTTCTTTGTCAATGAAGTGTATAGAGTTCTGAAAGGACATTACTTAGGTTTGAAGTAGTTTGCTCAGTGACATGATATGAGAAAGTTTTCCTTTCTCCTTAAATGTTTCTGTACTTCCAGCTTCTTTTTATTTTGGCATAAGCCTTTATATATGTCTAATCATCCATATGAAATTAAAAATAAATACCCTGAGACTTTTTGGCTGCGTTACCTTTTATTTTCTTTCCATAGCTTTGCTTGTATGCCAAGTTGCATACCTCTTAAGATCAAGGTAACAAATAAAAGGTAAAAGTGAACTTCAGCCAAAGCACTTAGCAGGCTGTCAGAAAGCACGATATGTAGTGATGAAAACCAAACAAAATTCCTTTAAAACTGAGGTTTCCAACCTCAGATTGCTATAACTCAAAAGTTATAGCAAAGTAATTCATATTGATGGCAGTTGCTACAGACCTGGAAGAGTCTGCTTATACAGTGGAGATAACTGAAAATCTGGGAAGTTTATAGACTCTGGGTTTCTGTATGGGGTTTCAGATGGAGGGTTTCATAAAGAAGCTCTAGATTTTTACTCATGAATTCCAGCAAGCCCAAGAAAAAACTAGGCTTAATACCAACAAAGGATACCTCCTCCTTAACAAACCACTGGAGACCAAATGTGTATGTCAATGTTTTTGTCCCTCTTATAAAACAAAATTCTGAGACTCTAAAACCAGTCGTTGATATTGCATTACAGTTGTTATGAATTACTATTGAACTTCCCTCACCTTATGCAAAGTGCATGAAGATCATCGTCTTAACTCTGTGTGGCAGATAAGATCAAAGGGGGATTATAGAAAGTCAAACGGGTAAAACTCATTCAGGAAGAGGGAGCAGAAGGTACAGGGAAAAGATATGTAGCAAAAACTTGGTTATAGAGGAAATTATTCTGTCTCTGGTGAAAGCAGGACTTTCAACAACCCCCATATCCCATGATAAAGCGGGTATACCAGTGTACCCTAGTACACTAGGACACAGATCTAATGACCAGTCACACAAGCAAATACAGTATGCTACCAGGTCTCACTGTTATGGCCAGGATAATCAACAATGCAGAAGAGAGACCATAGGCTTTGGGGTCAGAAACTTGGCTTATGAGTTCAGTTCAGTTCTTCTGCTTACTAGCTGTGTGCTATTGGGGAAAATGTTGGACTTCTATTAA
The DNA here is from genome assembly GCA_963574415.1 of Tarsius wallacei. NCBI lineage: Eukaryota > Metazoa > Chordata > Mammalia > Primates > Tarsiidae > Tarsius > Tarsius wallacei. The sequence goes on from CAUYQG010149451.1 coordinate 3,438, forward strand.
ATTGCTTTTTTAAAGCTCTGAATTGGAGAAAATAATATCTTTGTTTTTTGAGAAGTAAATGGGGCAGGATATATATTTTAGATATATGTATATATGTATATATAGACACACACACACATATATATATATGACTGATATAGATTAACTTTAGTTTGACTAAAGCCAGATGAGGATAATCTAAATTTGTTACCTACCATTTAGAATGTGCCCAGACTGACAACTTAACGAAAAATAAAGCTAAGGGAATCCTAGAATTTTTCCAGAGAAAGAGGGGCCTAAAGATGTCTTTCTCACAAAGCACCTTCCTAGAGATACTATGTGTGTAGGGGAGGAGGGACTACTTGAAGGCAAAAATATAATGATAAATAAAGAAATAAGGGGGCAAAAGGGAAAAGGAAAAGTGGATGTAGATGGACAAAGGTCAGAAAGGGGAATGATGGCACATTCAATTTTTTCTAAACTGGAAAAGAGAATAGTTGGAGTGTTGATGCATGCACTTGTGTGTGTAGTATGAGTATGTGTGTACACACATGCATTTTGGCTAAATGTGCACAAGAGGTGTCAGTATACTAGTACCTATTGGGGAGTTACTCTTCCTTTCTTTTTACACCTGTCTTTGAGGTGTGCATAGTTAGAATGGAGTGCATATAATGAGATAAGATTATCTCCTAGAATTGTAGAGCAAACCAAGTAAAAAGGGTTTCTAGAGCCCTTTTTTGTAAGGAAGATAGGGTTATTTTTTTTTTCTTTTTTCTCTTGGTATTGACTGTTCTTTTATATTATCATGTATGTTTTCACATCAGTCTTTAAGCAGGGCTCCCCAACCCTGGGCGGCAGACCAGTACTGTCTGTGACCAGTTAGGAACCAGGCTGCACAGCAGGAGGTAAGCAATGGGCAAGGAGCAGCCCCTGACAGATAAGTAGCAGCATTAGTTTCTCAGGGTGTGAACCCTATTGTGAACTGCACATACAAGGGATCTGGGTTGCTGGCTCCCTGTGGGAATCTAATGTCTAATGATGCCCTCCAACCGCTGCTGTCCACGGAAAAAGTTGTCTTTCACGAAATCGGTCCCTGATGCCAAAAATGAAAAAAAGATTGGGCACCGCTGTTTTAAAGGGTCTCTTGCTCACTATATAAAATAGATTTTTAAACAGATACATGATTTATGCTATGTTCCTGGCAAGTATTTCTGGTTGCAAAAGGGCAGTTTTTGTAGGAGCAGTTGTACCTGTTGTTAAATTAGAATCTAACAACAAAAGAAGAATGAAATTCATTTTGGAACCAAAAAGCTAATGAAACACTTTTGCAAATCAGTGTGTTCAATAAATGTTTCATTTAAAAAATAAAATTCTAGAAAGACAACATTTGGTCTGAGCACAACACATGCAGTCTTTTCAAGATAACAGGATGTCTTTGTGTAATTTAGCTTGCAATCCTTCTTAAAATTAAAAAAAAATTAAACAGAAAAGATAAGTATGTTTTAAACTACTATTCTTGGTGTATTATTTAACATAATGGAAAATGTGTAAATGCATTTAATAATATCTTTTAAAAATTGTGCAATTGCAATATAATTATCCTTTCTATTTGTAAAGATTAAAGAAACTGCACTTCAATATTAAATACTTTAAGAAGTATGATTATAGTGGAAGGTCATTATGTTAAAGTCTAATAATAAGCAAGTCCTAAAATTCTGTACATCAACCAAATACAGAGTGCAACTAAATGTACATTTGTATATTGTAGTTAATGGAAATTTATTTTTAGCTTCAAAAATGAAATAGGCAAACATAGTAGATCCCCTGACTTCCTACTTCTCTTGACTAAATCCTCAGTTGAGAAGTATTATCCAAGCTGAGGAGAAATGCTGAAAACAAAAAGAAAAACCAAACAGAGGCAAATCATAATAAATTCAATCAGCAGGAATAGGAAAATAAATAAAAAGGCACCTAACATGCATTGAATGCTAACCCTAGGCTGACACTGTGTTGGGTGCTTTGCATATGTTGTACATTTAATCATCACAGCAATCCACCGAAGTATTGCCATATTCATTTACAGATAAGGTCACACAGCAGGTATGTAATGCTGCTGAGATTCAAACTTTGAAATCTTACTCCAAAGTCCACATTATGACAGAGTGAGAGATGCATGACTAAAATTAAGTCATAAATATTTTGAAGAGAAGCAAAAGGTTTTCAAGTCACTGGAATACTAGATGTTTTCTACTATTAAGTAATTTATTTTACTCCTGTAACAATTCATATATATGTATATATATGTGTGTATAATATATATATATACACACATATCTATATGTATGTGTGTGTATATACACAGAGAGAGGGAGAGAGAGAGAGAGAGAGAGAGAGAGAGAAGAGAGAGAACCTTGACAAATGGGGTTCAGGCAATCCCCTGCCTCAGCCTTCTGATTAGCTGGGACTACGTGTGCATGCCACTATGTTTGACTAATTTTTTTAATTTAATTGCTTGTAGAGATGATGTCTTGCCACATTGCCTAGGCTGGTCTTAAGCTCCTTGGCTCAAGCAATCCTCTCACCTTGGCCTCCCAAAGTGCTGAGATTACAAATGAGAGCTGCTGTGCCCAGCTAAATGTATAATTTTATTTGTGTGTGTTGATTATTAATTAATATTTATGATTCATATTTACAAAGTGCACACTCTGTGTTAGACACAGTATTTAAAATGATGAATATAATAATGAACTCTCATGGAAAATAAGTTCTAGTAGGGGAAACAAATAGACAATATGATAGCAGATTTTGGTAACATCAAGTAGAAACCATATGAAGCTGCCATATTGGTTCAACATCAGAATTTATTATGGTCTGACCTAATAATATAATATTAAAATACGTTTTTAGAGTGTGTCTACAGACAGGACATATATTTCTGTTATTTGAATATTCTTATACATGTGCGTTCCCTATACAATTTGGTGTGCTTTATCTGCAAAGAGTAGGCAGTCTATGGAAGAATTCACAACAATAAATCTGATCAACATCTTTAGAATCATGCAAACTTTGCTTTAGCTTACTGGTAAACTCTCAGGAGACATTGGGTAATATCTGGAGACATTTTTGGTCGTAACAACTGGGGGAGTGGTGCTACCAGCATCTAGCAAGTAGAGACTAGGGATGTTGCTGAAATCCTAAAATGCACAGGACATTCCAACAACTGAAGAGTTACCCAGCCCAAAATATCAACAGTACCATTCTTCAGAAATCCCACACTGAACTTAAGAAAGAACAAGGCAAAGATAATTGGGAAGATACTATTACATAAAACAGTAATATAATTATACATCCCAAATCTTGGAGGTTAGCTTTCTCAAAACACCCATTGAATATGTCTCTGTTGAAGCACTCAAATTTTACAGTGAAAAATATGGACAGGTACAAATTAGAATGAACCTTTAGAAAAAGTTCTTATCAATATATATATATATTTTTTTAAGTTGGAGTCTCACTCTGTCACCCAGACTGGAGTGCAGTGGCCGCTCCCGGCCACCGCAGCCTTGACCTGCTGGGCTCTGGCGAGTCTTCCACCCCAGCCCTCCAAGTAGCTGGAACTACAGGCGAGCGCTACCACGCCTGGCTAATTTTTTTTTTTTGATTTATTGTAGAGATGAGGTCTTGCCAAGTTGCCCAGGTGGGTCTCGAACCCGCGGGCTCAGGCAATCCACTCACCTCAACCTCCCAAAGCGCGGGAGTGGCTGAGCCACCGAGCCCGGCTTCTTATCAATATTTAAGTTGACTAAAATAGGACAATAAATACGACACAATAAATGTGTTATCAATGATTTCTCATAAATCCCAAATTAGTAATAATGGGTAGTATAGAAGTACTGTAATTTCTAATCATCCTTGTTACTTACTGGAAAACTTAGGAAATCTTTCTCCCATGAAATTTCTAAAAGATGATTATAAATTTTTTCTTCTTTTTGTAAATAATATGTGCACTGAATTATTCTATCTTCTGTATCTAGGTTTCTGTTTGTGTTATTGTCGTTACATGGGCGCCTTGGAGATACAATAGACTAATCATCATTATTGTAAACTGTTATCATTGATTCATGCCAGCCTTTATTTTTATTTTACTTTCAATATTTTATTTTATTTTCATCTCCCATTCAGACTTCATTCTTCTTTTCCCACCAGTTAGGCCAACTGTTATACATGCATATCAATAAGCAGTATATGCAATATTGCTTTATGTGTTTAATTTAAGGAAATTGAATTATACTTCTCATTTTGCTTCTGCCTTTTCAGATTCAACATTTTGTATTAGACATCTAACCTTAGTGATATATGTAGAATTGGTCCATTCTTTTGACTCTTGCATGTATTTTTGACATGTTATCTACCCATCATCCAGTTGATGGCCCCATTTCTAATGCAGAAACGATGCTGCGGTGTAGTTTTTTCCCATGCCTCTTTCTGTGTCTGTTTAAAAGATTCTTTGGAATATATAGCCAAGAATGTGATAGCTGATAAATAGCATATACACATATCCTTTGTTTCATTGAATGCTGCCAAATTGCTATTCAAAATAGCTATATTATTTACATTTTCAGCAGTGCAAAAAGCTTCTTGTTTTCTTTGACATTTTTCTAATTGCTCACTTTCCCACAATATAAATAGCCATTTTCCATCTATTTTTCTCTCCTCAAAACTGCAACAACTACTTCCTGCCCTAACTCTCAGCTCATCAGCTATCTCCATAATCAAATTTACTGTTTTCTCTGCTTGTTCTTCTGTAATTATGGAGTTTTTGCCATTTCAAAGTCAATGTCTCCACAGATAACTTCTATAAACTTTAATCCTGCAATTATCTCTGCTCTCACATACCATAAATTCCTCTCTCTCCACTAGATCATTCCTATTAGTATACAATCTTGCTAAAATATTATCCATCTCTTTAAAAACAAAGACAAATCCCAATACTCCTCCAGCAATCAACTTTTTTCTCTACTCCTCTTTACTACAAAATTCTTATAATTTTCATAAGTCACTATTTGCACTTCTGTCCCTGTCTACTTAATGCTGTTACTTTTTAAATCATATATCTTTTGTACTACCTGTTTCCTCTCATGGGATTTTTCCAGCCTAGCTAGCTCTTTTTTATTATTGCAACTTAAGATTAGGTAATATTTTAGGAAAGAGTCTTTCCCTAACCACTTAATAACAATTGTGTCTCATGCTATTTTAATTATTTTTCTAGAATGGATCATGGTAGATATTTTTATCTTTGCTAATTGTTTATCTCTCATTAGATGACTTTAAGAATCTTACCTGTCTTGGTCTACTGTATCCACCAGGACCTAGAACACTGCCTGCCATTTGTGTCATATTCAGTAAATGTTTACTGAATGAAACAATGGAAGTCTTTTTGTTTGAGTGACAGACGATGAGGTCAGAGAGGTACTGGGTGCCACATGCTATGAGGCCTATAGATCACGGCAGTAGCTGTGTCAGGGCCTGCCCATACCTTCTCATTAGATCCATGGACTGCTCCCTCAATGCTTATGAGTGCTCAGCAATCGCAGCCACACAACCTGGGAAATCACCCCTTGCCCACAGCCAATGATTGACAGACATGAGGGCTTACAAGGCTGGTCTCTTTGACTTAAGAGGAGATAGCTCTGTGATCCATTTTTGCACCAGAGCCCTCTCGCTGTAGATCAAGCCAAGGTCATTGTTACTGAGAATACCTACTTTCTGGGCTCTTTTCCTTTCTCTGCCCTGCTTCAAGCTCTTTCTTACAGGTTGCATCTTCACAACATCAATTTTACAAGACTCCTCATCTCAGGCTCTATTTTTAAAGAACTCAAACTAAATTGGTCATTGTAAGGACTTTAGCTTTTCTTCTGGGACATGGGAGCCATTATAGGGTTTGAGAAATGACATGGTCTGCCTATTGTTAGAATTACTCTTCTCATATCTGTGTTGAGAAGAGACTATGAGAGAGAAAATAGTAGAAGCAGGGAGTCCAGTTAGGAGGCTATTATGCAATATCAAGTAAGAGGTGGCAGTGGCTTGGGAGAAGTACAGGTGGTATGAAGTGGAGATATGTAGAAGTAACATTATACAGAACATTCTCATGGCTCATATAAAATATTGGTATTAGTTGTAAAGCATGGTAGTACATTCAGAGGACTGAATGATTCAGTGGTCTGCTACCTAAACAGTTCTTGCATTTCATTCTCCATAAAAGCAGTACTTAATTGGCCATCTGTTTGATTTTAATTCATTGTTTCTGTTCTATAAAGCTATGGCCATTTTTAGTAATTATATTGAGATCCTTGTCCTTATTTTGAAAGTGGCTATAAAATATTTATACATTTTTAAAACCTGTGATAAATAATCTAAAGATTCTTAGCTCACTGAGAGGATATATCAGGCAGACCCTTGCCAAAGAATCTGTCTAAATCACTGACGTTTTCTACATTTGTCTTGGAAATGGATCTACACGAAATGTGTACTTTGCCTTCCATGTGCTTTCTCTCCCAAATATATCTCCAGAGATATTTTCCACTTTAATCCAGATCTCATGGCTTCTAATATAGATATAGTTTGACATTAAAAAAAAAAAACTTGAGTCTAATAACCTTCAGATTATAAACTATCAGGGGTACTATGTAGATTTAGACTCTATCTAAGGGAACATTAAATAAACTTAGTGTTTAATTTTCTGAATTGTATAGAGAAAAATGTTATACACAAGTTCTGCCTGTGTCTACAAACAGATTTTATTATTCTGTCAAGGCCCAAAGTAGACAACAGATCATTTGTTGAGTAGTAATACCACTTTTCTCATTCCCAGATTGACTCCTCCTACTTCCATTGAATTCTTTGCTACTTCACTGAATGTGAGAAATCAAGAGTTAGGGTAATTTTTTTTTTTATCCTTCCAAAGTGCAACTTAATGGCAGATCCCCATTTTTACTTTAAAACAGACAACATATAGAAAGTTAATTAACTAAAAGGATATCACATAAAGGAAGGAACGTGTTTTTTTCTTACTTATGTTTCCAGGTCAGTTGAAAGGATGAAACCTTTGTTATTGAGCCTCCAATAGCTTTCATTTCCTTTAGGTTCTTTTACTCCTATTTTGTAACATGTCTCATCAAAAACATCAAACTCAGTTTTAAGAAAGAATTTAATGTCACCACACTTAAATTTTGGTGTTTCCACAAAGTTCATACAATTTTATTTCAGGAGCTGAATTGCCATAGTTAAGTCAACAAAGCATTATTACTATTCAAATAATAAATTTTATTGTATAATTGTATGACCTTAGACTTCTACTGAAATCTATAAAGTAATTGTTAAATATAAAAAACCCAATAAATTAAATGTATATTATGCTTATTAAGTGTGTATGTAAGAGTCACCACTTCATGACTCACAAGTACGCACGTAATAATTTGTTTTTGATGGTAATATGTCTTGAAGAAACTTTAGAATATCTCAGTAGCAGTTTATTCTCTTTTATCTCCTACGATGGCCACCTCTTGAGAAGTTTTACAACTGTATCTCATTTCTAAACCTAGTTTCTTCCCTTACTAATATCATGTCACTCAGTATATGATTTGGTGTTTATTTTGGAGCTTGACAGAATAACAGAATCTATCTATCTGCAGACGTAAGTAGAATTTATGTCTAATGTTCTCTATTCAATTCAGGAAGTCAAATGCTCAGCCCACCGGTGATATCTTAGATAGAAGTTAAACCTACACATTCCCCTGATCGTTTATAATCTTGATGTTATCGAACTCATCTCTCCCTTGCTATGCCTCCTTATTTCTTTATTTATCTAACATATTCCTCCCAACAGTACTAGAGTCTGACTGTTTCTCCTCCTTCTGTGATTTTTGGCTTAATAAGTTGTCTTGAGCAACAAATTTCACTCTTTTTTTTCCTTGTGAAAGGTGGAATTATGTCACAAAACTTTCTTTCAACACTGTAGCATAGAGGAAAGGTGGCTAAGAGGATTATACAATTCAGACTAGAATAAGTGCTAAATTTGAAATATAAACAAAGAGCTCATGGAATTCCACAGGTGAGAAAAATTAATTTTGATCAAGAGGATTAGAAAGACTATGTAATTGTTCTACTCATTGTTGAAAGTGGAGCACTGAAGTACCCAATTCTTATTGTTGAATTGTTTCTTCCATTCTGTCAAATTTTACTTCATATATTTTGAGGCTCTGTTTTTTAAAGGTGCCTGCAGATTTATCATTTGTGTATCTTTTTAATGTATTGACCTTTTAATCACCATATGAATAATGTTCTTCATTATCTCTTTTAGCATTGTCTATGTAAAGTTTAAATGTCTAGTGTTTGTATAGGCTTATTTTGTTGTTGCTGAAAACTGGCATTCTGAATATTATATGTAGTACCTCTAGAATACAGATTATTTCCCTTCCTCAGGGTTGATTGTTGATTCTCATTGTGAGTTGTAGTTATTTGTTTAGCAACTTTTTTAAACTAACTTTTTAAAGTCTGTATTTTTTGTCATGTGTGGTCATTGCTCCATTAACTTAGTGGTCAGAGTATCACGTATATTTTTAAAAAGCCTAAATTGTTAAAGTCCTACTATTAGATTTATATGATCGCCAATAAAAAATCAAATAAATAAAGATGTAAAATTTATATAAAAGCATATATAGGAATTCCAAAAATTACAGCATTACAAAGTTTTCTCTAATTTAGTTATAATGCAAAAATATGAATTTTTTTTCTTGAATTAAGATATTCTGTTACCCTAATTTTTATTTTTTTGGAAATCTTAGTTTCAACACATATATTTTAATTACTTTCAAAGATGTAATATTTACCAAAAAATATATTTTAAAAGGTAATTTTAAAGTTTCTAATTGAAATCATCAAAAATGGAAATTCTCAAACTGAGAAATAATTTGTATTTTATTATATTAAAAAATATTTTGGCACTCTTTGAAATAAAGCAGTTGTAAAAAATATTTCTCAACTTGATAAAATTTTAAATTTATAATAATAAACCTATAATAATTCATATTTATATAAGTAGAAAGGCTATAGCACGTGTTGGCTATTCTTATTTCTTCTTCCAAACCAGAGAAGTATTGTATCAAGCAAATGTTTTAAAAGGTCTGGCTGAAAACATTTTCTCAAACATTTTCTTTAGTTCATGAACTTACTAATAAAGCTTAAAGATCTCATGTTTCTTTTATAAACTTTACTATTAATTCAATCATATTTTTGTATAAAATTAGTTATATTTTAACCTTTTTTGAATTACCTTAGGAAACTGAACACATGCTCTATTAAGGTAATAAATATTTTTATTCAATAATAAACTTCCCTTTGATAAAAAATAATGGCCATGGTGAATACAGACATACACATAGACACAAAAACAGACACAGAGGGTTATTCTATAATGAAGAATCATTAGAAGAGAATTTTACATAAAACCATTAAAATATGTATTTTATATCTTTTAAATTTATTAAATGCAAAATTTTTAACAAATGTAATATTCTCATCCTCACTGTTTTTTTTCCCCTTATGTGTTTCAGATGATAGTTTTTTCTTATTAGAGATCATTTAATAATTTATAAAATGCTAGATAATATTAATAAGGGTAATAAAAGAGAAAAAGCAAAATCTACTAAACAATTTCCATATGAGTACCATTTTGTATCCTTTTTTACATATCCACCTTAAAGCCAAAATTTAAATAATAAAATAATTAATTAAAAAAGGAAGATAGAATTATGCTAAAATTAAGATTTAGAAATGTTTATACTTAATACTTAAATATTTTGTTTGTTGTGACAATATGTAATAGCAAGATAGTAAAGATACAAAGAAAAATATATATGATGTCAAAGAAAATGCTAGTAACCCAGAAATAAAGGAAAAATAAATCAAAACTTATGGTCCAATGGAATAGAATCGAGATTCCAGAAGCAAAACCTCAATTTCTCTACCAACTCATCTTCGACAAAGCCTCCACCACCTACCACTGGGGAGAGGAAAACCTATTCAGTAAGTGGTGCTAGGAAAACTGGCTGACCACATGCAGAAGATTGAAACAGGACCCCTATCTATCCCCATACACAAAAATTGGAACCATTTCCCCTGAAAACTGGTACAAGACAAGGGTGCTCACTCTCAC
>CAUYQG010149453.1:0-38701 GCA_963574415.1 Tarsius wallacei
TAATGCCTCTGCGGTGTCCGTGGACAAGTTCCGTGTGGGGGAGCAGGCCCCCTGGGAGAGATCTGGAGTCTTTCTGTGTCCTCTTCTGCGGAGGTCTCACAGACCACGCTGCCCGGTCGCCATCTTGGCCCCTCCTCCTCGCTAGTTTTTGATTTATTGTAGAGACGAGGTCTCGCCAAGTTGCCCGGGTGGGTCTCTAACCCGCGGGCTCAGGCAATCCTCTTGCCTCGGCCTCCCAAAGGGCTGGGATTACAGGCTGAGCCACCGAGCCTGGCCAGGAAGATTCTTAAGATGAGCAAATGGGCAGACTTTTGGTGAAGATAGCATTACAAGTAGATAGCCTGAGGACTCCTTGGCTCCAAACATTTCACATGAAGTAAAAAACAAAAATAATGTTAAAAGAAATAACACCATACTAAAAGTGAAGTAAACGTCCTTGTGGGGCAGAAATAGAGCAGAAGGACACATTGGTGATGCAGGTTGAACTTAGGCCAAGAAACAGGGACAGGACCATGGAAGGCTGAGCACCAGAACCTGATTCAGTGGTGGTTCTCTCAGTCAGGTAAGGAAAATCTAAACCTGCAGCAGATTCACTTCAGCCCAGGGAAGTGAGTGCATGGAGTTGGCATGTGTCTCTATCATACTTACCAACTTCCTGGAGTTACAAGATGGTCTCCCAAGTTTTTTTTTCTCCTGTCAGTTTCATAGCACTTTCCCTACTATCTTCCTTCTGACCTATTTCAATAGTCTTTAAATGGTTTCCTTGCTTTTTGAGATTCCTCATAAAACCAATCGCTACTTATTTCAAAATGTTATCTTATTACATCATTATATGGCTCTAAAACCATGTTACTAGCTCTCTACTAGTAACAGTAATGTCCAAGCTCTTTCTCATTTTCTTGCCATTCAAAGCCCTCTGCCAATTGGCCCTATATATGGGCATTTTATTTTATTTTTTTATTAGTATTTTTATTTTTTATTTTTATTTTTTGAGTTGGAGTCTCACTGTCGCCCAGACTGGAATGCAGTGGCTGCTCTCGGCCACCGCAGCCTCAACCTGCTGGGCTCCAGCGATCCTTCCGCCTCAGCCTTCCGAGTAGCTGGAACTACAGGCGCGCGCTACCACGCCCGGCTGATTTTTTTTTTTTTAATTGTAGAGATGAGGTCTCGCCAAGTTGCCCAGGCAGGTCTCGAACCCGCGGGCTCAGGCAATCCACTCACCTCAGCCTCCCAAAGGCACGGAATTACAGGCTGAGCCACCGAGCCCAGCTTATATGGGCATTTTAAAAATGAAGGCTAACATGGGACAGTGAAGAGAGGTTGCGAGGAACTCTGTGGTTGTACTTTCCAGCTTCCATTCCCACTTGATTCTCTTTTAGAGCCATCCCATTGCCACTTCCCAGTTTAAAGTGTTTAGGTAAGGTTGACACCAACTCAAGCTCCTAGGGACAATCAGGATATTCTACCCAATTGGAGTGAATGACTTGGGGACAGGCACAAGACCAAAGTCAATTCCATCAAACCTGACCTCTAGACTTGGCTTTCAACTACTAGGAAAGAGAAGTTCTCTTTTTACTGGGGTTGCTGACCTGTGAAGACATAACCTGGCAAAACTTGGGGCCACCAAGAGCATGTCTGAGACTGGAAGGAACATGGAAGAAAGCAGAGCTGAGAAACAGAGAGAAAGCTTGCTAACAACATTGTTGGTAAGTGATATCATTTAACGGTATGTTTAACGGGTAGGGAGCAATTAAGAAAACATGAATTCACTAAGGAAACTACTCACTGGTCTCATCAGCTGTCAGTGTCTATTTATGTGAACTTTTGCTTTCTACTTTCAGAACATTTTTTGATTTCTCATTGTCACAGAGTTGTAGACCTCTCAGGATTTGCCCCACCTAACTTCTCCTGCTTTACAAACAGGTTTTATATCTAAAACAGCTACTGAAGCCAGCTTCATCTTCTGGGCAATGTCATGTCATAATTAATTACAGTTTTTCATATAAGAAAGCGATTGCCTCCTGCTTCTAACTCTGAATTTCAATCTATAACCTGAAAGACAAGCAAAACTTTGCAACTTCAGGTTTCTCACTGATTTGGATCTCAATGTAACATATCAGCCTTTTTTTTCTATTCTCACTCATGTGGACAAAACATTATTTAAAAAGCTTCTCACTCAACAGAAGGACAGGACTGGTCTTCATTGGTCCCACTGAATTTGTATTCCTCTCCTTAGACACTCAGAGCTCATAAGAAAGTTCACTCTTCCAGAATGCTAAAGATAATGCTTAAACTCAGTGGTTCTCAAAGTGTGGTCCCTGACTCAGCAGCATCTGCATCAACTTGGTGTGATATAATAAGAAATACACATATTGGTCTCTGCCCCCTATCTCTGGCACAGAGGTTCTAAGACCCTTGTAATTTCCTGAACCACAGGAGTGCTGGAAGATCTTTTGTTCCAATATTTGGTCTTTGAACCCGGTTCCTGACACAGAGCTCCTAAATACCCTGGAATTTTCTAGACGACAGGAGAGTCTTTTGTTCTAATGAGAAGACTCTTCTTGGGCTCCTGCACAGCCTCAGGATGGGGGCTGGTTGCCAGAGAAACCAACCATGTGATTAGAGGGTTGAAACATTCAGTACCACCCTTCAACCCTCTAGGGAGGTGGGAGGAGCTGAAGTTTGAGTTAATCACCAGTGGCCAACAATGTAATCAACCATGCCTGCATAATGAAGCCTCCATGAAAACCCAAAAGGACATAGTTCAGATGGTCTTCTGGATTCCTGAAGATGTGGAGGTTCCTGAAGAGTGGCGTGCCCACAGAAAGATGAAGTCCCTGCGCTCCTTCTTCCATATCTCGCCATATGCATCTCTTCCATCTGACTGTTCATCTGTCCCCTTAATATTTTTTATAAGAAATGGGCAAATATGACCGGGCATGGTGGCTCAAGCCTGTATTCCCAGCACTTTGGGAAGCCGAGGCGAGAGGATTGCCTGAGCCCAGGGATTTGAGACCAGCCTGGGCAACTTAGTGAGATCTTGTCTCTACAATAAATCAAAAAATTACCCGGCCATGGTAGCACGTGCCCGTAGTTCCAGCTACTTGGAAGGCTGAGGTGGAAGGATCACCTGAGCCCAGCAGGTCGAGGCTGTGGTGGCCATGAACATGACACTGCACTTCAGCCTGGGCAACAGAGTGAGACCTTGACTATAAGTAAAAATAATAATAATTAAGAATTGTTGGAAGCTGTGGGAGGAACAGAATGAGATCGCTCAGGCGATCCTTCCACCTCAGCCACCCAAGTAGCTGAGATGACAGGCAAGCACTACCACTCCTGGCTAATATTTTTTTGGATTTTTTGTAGAGATGAGGTCTCGCTATGTTGCCTAGGCTGGTCTCAAACTCTGGGACTCAAATAATCCTCCCACCTCAGCCTCCTAAAATGTTGGGATGACAGGTGTGAGCCACTACGCCCAACCTAACTTTTTTCTACTCAAAGTGTGATCCCTTGATCTGCAGCATGAACATGACCTGGAAGCTTGTCAGAAATGCAGATTCTTGGGCCCCACCACAGACCTGTTGAATCAAAATCTGGTTTCAACCAGACTCCCAGGACGAAGTATGTGCATTAAAGTTTGAAAAACACTGCTTTAAACCGATTGTTGTAGAAGTGCAATAGGTGAGGGGTTTTGTAAAGACAAAAATAAAGCTGTGAATACAATCTGAGAGCTGCCAGATTGAACAGCAAGGTGCTATGTCAGGAGTTTTATATATATATACCCAAACTGAGTAACAATCATCATAGTTCATAGCTTTCTTTAGGCCTTAGAGTTTACTATGATTAAATGCTTTTAAATACTGGAACCATTATCATGACTCCAGTTTTAAATTCTAAGGGAGATAGAAAATGAAGGATAAACATGAAGTTGAAGTTCATGGTTAGAATGCAGAAAGGGTGACTATCACTAAGGATGTGAGTGATTTTTACATTCCAGGCCAGGCATTCTACACTCTTAATGAAAGACGAGAAATTGAGAGTCTTACTTTCTTTTTGAAGAATGAGAAACTAAAGTGGCAGAATCACATCTATTCAATTTTGTTGCAATTAATTACGATAATTTTTGATCAATATAAAACTTTGTCATGTATTGGGCCTCTTATTTTCTTAATAAAAGAAAATGTTTGAAACAGCTGAGCACTTCCTTGCTAATGCTATGACAATGGCATTGCCAAATATGGAAACACATGATGAAATTTGTAAATGGTTCTAGAATAATTTGGCTGGTGAAAGAGATGGTCTAAATATACAAATAAGAGGCACCCAATTAATACTTGTTCACAGAATAATAGTAGTAGATATCATGTATGAAGTACTTACTGTGTCTACGTACTGTTCTAAGCACTTTCTGCATTGCAACTCATTTCATTCCCTCAACTTTTCAGAGCTGACACTATCAAGATTCTATTTTACAGCCAGAAAGCATTCACAGAGAGTGTGAATACTTTACCTAAATGATAGAGAGCGGAACAGGGATCAGTGGGCAGCAGTGGGCAGCAGAGTCCACCTAAGTAATTATTATGTCACACAACCTCATGGGAGAGCAATACCATCAGATCTTGGAAGTCAGATACAATCTGGGCAAGGAAAATGGATTGGGTCTTATAGTCAGCAAGGTCAGAGATGGGGCAGGCTGCTTATATTTTCAGATGAGTCTGAGTACCTTACTCTTTCCCTGTTTTCTCATTCATTTTCTAACCAATTCTGGACTCTTCCTATAGTTTCTGTCCTTCCCTTATTTTGTATTGCCATGACCCTTCTTTTCCAGTGCTTTTATTTTTTAAATAAAAAGAATTCATACACACAATTATTATTTTTTTCTGCTTTTTTAATTTTCTTTTTTTAAAAATTTATTTATTTGTTATAAAGATGTGGGGTACAATTCAGGGTTAGGTATATAAACATCGATCATCCAGGTACCCTTGTTGATGAGGTATGCCCCTCCCTCCCCTAGCAGTTTCCCTCAACTGCCAGTCCCACCCCACCTCCCCTGACAGTTTTCTTGGAGTTGATCATACACAATTATTATTTGAGCTGGCATAGTGTGAACTGTTCCCCTGTGAATAGGTTGGCTCCTTATCCATACAAGGGAATAGTCTTTACTTCACAGATAGCCAGCACTTCATCTGTTTCTTGATCGATAAGTTATTACAGCTGAGATGTTAATGACCAGCAATGGCTTAAGGCTTTGTTTCTCAAACTTTTCCATCTATGGCAAACAGATTCTAGGGTAGCCCTCATGATCCCCACCTCCTGGTGTTCACACTCTTGTATAATTCCTTCCCCTTGAATATGGGCAGGACATGTGGTTTGCTTCTAAGTAATAGAATACAACAAAGTTTACAGGATGTACATGCTTACACATAACATGATTATGTTACATAAGAATTCAATGTGTCTTGCCAGGAGAATCTGTCCCTCTTGGTGGCTTTGAAGAAGCAAGCTGCCATGTAGTGTGTTGTCATATGGAGAGGGCTACATGGTGAGGAGCTGAGGGCAGCCTCCAGCCAACGGCCCCCAAAAAACTGAGATTCTCAATCTACCAACCTACCAGGAACTGGATGCTTCCAACAACTACGTGAGCTGGGAGAAAGACCCTTTTTCAGATGAACCTTCAAATGAGAGCCCAGCCCCAGCTGACACCATGATAGCAGTCTTGCAGGGAATCCTGCTAAGTTGTGCCTGGACTCCTTACCCACAGAAATTGTGAGATAACATATTATGTTGTTTTAAGCTGCCCATTTTGTTTTAACTTGTTATGCAGTAATAGATAACTAATACACAGATTTCAAGCAGACTTAACAGCTGAAGGGAGTGAAGTATGTGTCTGGAAGGCTAGGGACTACTGGAAATGGTTTTTCACAGGAAGAAATTGTTTTTATTTTGAAAATATGTGCAAATTTTACATTTTACTAATAACTTATGTTTTTTACTGCTTACCAGTTTGGCTGTTTTACTTTTTCACCAAAGCTTCAAATAAAATGACTCTAGCAACTTCCTTTTTGTTTTTCCCGGAGATTCAAATTCCCTTTCTTGTTTCTTGGGGAATGAAAATTCCAATTGGTTATATTTCTCTGATTTGTTTTCAAGAAGCCCATGGGTATACTTCAGAAGGTTTGGCTGAATGAGATGTTGAGAGGGAAGTATCACCAACCTGGAGGAGAGTAAGAAACTGGAAGGGCTTAGGGTTAGAATAATGTTAATTGATAGAGCTGAAGAGCTGGTTTCCAAAGTGGATAGCCAGAAGTCTAAAATTTACCATCCTCAGGGTGAATCAAACTCAGATTTTATTCAGACTCTTAGTAAAAGCATTTGCTGGCCTGTTCAGTGTATAAGGCAGAGCAAGAAAAATATCTCCATTCAAATATGAGTATAGACAGGGCAGGGCTGTAGTTGTTCAGGAGGCCCATTGCTGTCAGTGTTGAGCGATGGAAGACAGGAATAGAGACTCTGGCTTGTTAGGGTTCAGGTTTATTTCTAGTAGAGAAAACTGGAAGGTTAATTAGGGAAACAAAACCCAGGACATTGTAGCCAGACTGATCTGGCACAATTGGTCTTGGGGAATGGCTATAATTTAATGCACATAAAAACCACACCAGAGTTCACCCTGGACACACCCACAGGACCAATCTCAGGCTTTACCAGCCTTGATTATGATGGCTCAAGAATTATGCAAGATTGAGCTTGCAGACTATAGGGCCCAGAGATAAGTGGGACTGCCAAGAATAAGTAGCTGGAAGTTCGGGAGTCAAGGAGCCTGGAGAAAGATATTTGGGACTTGGAGGACTTTGTGAATGAACCTCAAATCACACTACCTGTTCATCTGTGAAGGTGGTCCTGTGACTAATTCCTAAATGACAACCTTTATCACTCCTTGAACGTTAAGCCCTCCACTCTCGGTAGATAAAGAAGACAAAAAGAACAAGGGAGAACGTCAATATTGTCTTCAAATACTCTGCAGCCTTTTCCACATCAAAGAGAGAATGTGTGTGTGCGTGAATATATAGTATATATATATATATTTTTGCATGGGTGTATATATGTACACACACACACACACATACACACACATATACACACACAGAGGGTGCCAAAAAATGTATATACATTTTAAGAAAGGAAAAAACTGTATTAAAATTGCACTACTCAATATATACTGATAACAAAAGATCAGTACAAGTCACATCTGACTTCTGCAATTGCACATTGCTACCATAATTCAATTCAACTTCCAAAAGTAATACATAGATAACATCTCTTAAAATGTGTATACATTTTTGGCACCCCCCTCCAGTATATAATCTCATGACTAGTCAATGGCAGAAATGAAGTTAGAAGGATAAGATATCTTGTCCAGAGTTACTGGAAATGCAAATATCTGCCTAGCTTCCAAAGGTCACCTTCTTTCAGGGTACTTAGAAAAAGACAGGGCTTATCCCTTATTCACTCTGGGGCAGGCCAGCATCTCCATGGCAACCTGGACTTGTAGCCATACTTTAGACCTCCATTTGCTTCTCCATAGACTACCACCTGGAACACTGGGACCTCCATCCTCTCCAGATACAACACTGTTAAATGCCACACTTGGCTCCAAGGACTGAGGATACAGAGAAGCTTGTCACTCTTTTGTGTCCTGTATTATTGGCTGTTGGATGCTTTGGGATAACTAGATGGATTTGCAACTTTGAAGGTGATGACATAAATCCATGGTCATGTTAAATAAAATTCATGAGAGGTCATTGTTTTGGAAATAACTTTGAAATTACCAATCTGCTTTTTGTACTATGCTGTTTCCTTGTTCTAGCTCAAGCTACCTTACAAACACCAACTGTCCTGCCACACCCAGCAGAGCACTCTTCTGTTTCATAGATGGGATGCCGCCTGATTAATTAATCACTAATAAAAGCAGATTGGGTCATTAAACTCAATTTGTCAAAATTTTGTTTGACAGTCAATATGATTCTTCTGAGAGTCCAATGACAGTCAATATGACTCTTCATAGCAGATTTGTTCTCAGATGCATCTCAGTCCCCAGCCCAGTATCTCAATTTTAAGGTTTTTTGTCTTCTCCTTCCATCTTCAGAAAACCTTCTTTAATTATTTGTTGTATGAATCTCAACCACTCTTATTCCAAGACTATCCCTTCCCTAATCCATACAAGTTGGTGTAATTTTACAACCCATTGTCATTTGTCACTTGGGTAACTCATAAATATAATATGCTAAACCACAATAGTTTCCCAAAGTCTGACTTTCTCAGTTTAAATAACACTAAAGAAAAGTACATGTCCTTGCTAGAACAATCCAGAATAGAAGGACGTTGGCATTCATTTGACACCCTTTCCAAGACGAGGTAAAAATACTTTTCTACAAACTTCCTCCTGTGTGTAGTTCTTAAACAAAATGTGTTTCCCAAGAATAAAAAAAAGTACCATAGACAATATACTTCAGATATATTCTAGGAAGAAAAACATTTTCCTAAAGTCAATACAGTCCACAAGGATTTTCTTTGCCCACAACTGAGACAGACTTTTATTTTATTAAGCAGAACAGGTTTGTTCCTCACATGTAGATTCTAGTGGCAGACTTTGCACATCCAGGTGTTGCCATAAATAAAATAGCCTCCAACAGCAGCACAAAAAAATCAGCAGAAGCTGTAAAATTAAAATTTAACATGATCAAATATTTTAGCCAGAATTTACTCCCTGATGCATCTTTATAAGTGAAAGAGTGACATTACATAGATTGATTATCCTTAGTCCAGAGCAAGGTACCAGAGAATGTGGGTTTGTTCCTCTTCCAGGTATAGTTTTTACTAAACCATGCCAAAGGTATGGTATGTATATAAAATGTTCATATCTCATCTTCTTATAATTACTTTTCAATCAGGAAAAGAAACTGCTATGGTCTGAATGTTAATGTCCATCCAAAATTCATATGTTGGAATCAAATACCCAATGTGATAGTATTAAGAGGTGAGGGCTCGGCTGAGCCCGGTGACTCAGTCTATAATCCCAGCACTTTGGGAGGCCGAGGCTAGAGGATTGCCTGAGCCTTGGAGTTTGAGACCAGCCTGGGCAACTTGGTGAGACCCTGTCTCCACAATAAATAAAAAAATAAGCCGGGCATGGTTGTGCGTGCCTGTAGTTCCAGCTACTTGAAAGGCTGAGGTGGAAGGATCGCCTAAGCCCAGCAGATCGAGCCTGTGGTAGCTGTGAGCATGCCACTGCACTCCAGCCTGAGAAACAGAGTGAGACTCCAACTCAAAAAAAAAAGTGATGAGGTCTCAAGGAGGTGATTAGGTCATGAGAGCTCCAGTCTCACGAATGGGATTAGTGCCCTTATAAAAGAGGCTTGAAGGAGTCTGTTTGCCTCTTCCACCCCTTAAGAACACAACTAGAAGTTGCCCTCTATGAGGACACTGAATCTGCTGGCACCTTGATCTTAGACTTCCAAGCATCCAGAACTGTGAGCAATAAACTTCTGTTGTTTATAAATTACCCAGTCTAAGGTATTTTGTTATAGCAGCCTGCATGGACTAAAACAGAAACTATGTTAGCAAAGATGCTAGTAACTGTCTTATTTTAATTCTCTTTCTCTTTCTTGATCAATAGGAAATTAACATGGAGTCTCTGTTTGACTAGGGCCCATAATTTTACAGTCTTCTCAGGCCAATTTGGTGCTTAAAAGGGTGGTGAGTGGGTTTTAAAGCTTCCTACCGAACATTTCAAGCATAGTAGAATTAAACAGAATACTTTTAGAACAAGTTTGATAATGATTCTCTAGAATCTCCTTTTACACAAGCAACTCTGCCATCCAAAGCAAGTAGTGCTGTTAAGTAATTACATGTGTGTTACAGTTGTATTCCTTTTTTTTTTCTTTTAAAGATGGGGAGGAAGTTGCTATGCTGCCCAGGCTGGTCTCAAACCCCTGCCATTAAGCAACTTGGTGTCCCAAAGTGCTGGGGTTACAGTCGTGAGACACTGAACTTGGCATGCATTCCTTTTTGTGGTGCATTTAAGCTTTTTCATTTATATTAATTTTTAGCATGATGATAAGACCTAGTGGCACCTGGTCCCTGGTTCCTCATTGTTCTGCTCTATGGGCTCACTCCACATTGACTGGCTAGATCCTTAGTCATGCCTTTCTCCTGCCTGCTGCAGGGCCTAAGCACACAATCTTCCCACTGCTGTGAGTTCCCTGATGTAGGTCACCTTCAGAGAAGGATTTTTGGTTGTTGGGTTTTTTTTGGGGGGGGGCGGTTACAATTACACACTTGTTTGTATATTTAGTTGATAAACACTTGCATCTCTCAAAAGATTGTAAGTTCCAAAATAGTAGGGACCAAGTTTGTATTTATGTTATAGTAGGTGCTGAGGAAATACTTGCAACATAGATGATTGAATGAATGTTGATTTGGGGGATGAATTTTTACACTGGACTAGATATTATGTACAATGAAATGAAATAAGAGCAGAAGAGATATAATGGTGACAAAATGAACAGAAAAGTATTAAAAAATGGGGGAAGGAGAAGGAATAAAGGTGTAGTAACAACAAGAGATGAACGACTCAGAAAAAGAACCAAATAATCTACTTGAGTAGATAAAAGAAAGGTCCACAACTTTTTGAACTATTCTACAGTCCTAGCTACTAGGTGAAACTAAACCAACAATCTGGGGCCTTGAGGAGCTGCCTGCAAGGCAGCTGTAGCTTGGGTTATATGTCTTTGTCTATGATCCCCTAGAAAGATCCTAGGTCCTTCAGGGACTAGAGTTTCTGGTCTTTGGGGATGAGGTATAGTGAAATGAAGATAAACTGAGTCAAAGTTGGCTTTCTAAGTCATTCAACAAACATTTATTGAGTGTCTTCAGGCCATTGTATGACATTTTGGAGTGACAAGGTAAATGAATAAAGAAATGGTCTCTACTTTGGAAAATTTATATCCTAGTCCAGGAAAAGAAAAAATATGGAATATATACACAATATAAATGTGGAATATATGTACTATATATACACTAAAACATATATATACACACACGCATATAAGTATACATGTAGCACAATTATTTGTAATGCACGTTAGTGTTGGAGTTAAATATGTTAAAAGTGCTTTTGAAGCACTAAGGAAGGAGAGTTTGGTTTGCATTGGGTGCGATGGGGTGGAACTATTAATGCTTTCCCATACATGATGACATTTGGTTCTGAAATAAAACTATTTGCATGAGCAATTCGAGTCAGCATGGGGAAGTCCCCTAATATTTCAGCTCGCATGATAAGGCTGAAGTGAAAATTCCCATATAATTTTGGAAGCCCAGTTGTTCTTCCTTTTCACTACTTCTGACTCTGCTGAATCCTTGACCTCTGCTCTTCACCCCTGTTCACGTCCACTCATTTCTGGACTGGGTGGTCCTGCTCCCTTCTCCATCCAAACTCTCCTAAGTCAAAGCTCTGTTTATATTAAACTTTACTTAATGTTCTGGGCAATGGCTGTGTGTTTGTGTGTGTGTGTGTGTGTGTGTGTGTGTGTGTGTGTGTGTTGGCTCCATCACAAATCAATACAACAAACAACTTAAGAGGGAATATTAGACCACCTTACGCTTAAAATCCCTTCCCTTAAATTGGCACCAAGGAGCAGCCAGTGGCCAGCACTTCATCCCACTTCTTGCCTTCTGCTATGTTTCTGGGCTCACTCTCAAGACTTTCTAGATGGCTTTCCTTTTCCTCTCCAGCTTCAGGCGGCCCAACCTTCAAACATCCTGAGTACTTTATTTTATAGTCTTATTCCAAACCATTCAGACTTTTTTTCCCCAGAGACCTCTGCTTCATAACCAATTATGCCTATTTAGGGGTGAACTTAAATAGGATCATGCTGTCTCTAGATTGAAATCCTAGGGTTGGCTGGGCATGGTGGCTCACGCATGTAATTCTAGCACTTTGGGAGGCCGAGGCAAGAGGATTGCCTCAGCTCAGGGGTTCAAGACCAGCCTAGGCAACTTGGTGAGACCTCGTCTCTACAATAAATCAAGAAAAATTAGCAGGATGTGGTGGTGCACACCTGCAGTTCCAGCTACTTGGAAGGCTGAGGCAAAAGGATCCAGAAGGATTGCCGGAGCCCAGCAGGTCGAGGCTGCGGTGGCCATGAGCATGCCACTGCACTACAGCCTGGGCGACAGAGTGAGACTCTTATTCAGAAAGAGAGAGAGAGAGAAAGAAAGAAAGAAAGAAATCAGAAAGAGAGAGAGAGAGAGAAAGAAAGAAAGAAAGAAAGAAATCCTAGGGTCAGGCTTTAAAGTAACACTTGCTTTTTGTTTTGTTCTAGTACACACTTAGAATTGCTTGCCAAGTGCTATATAATGTCAAGTATAACTTTTTAGAAAGTTAAAAACAATCTCATTCAAATATTTGGTAAGCTTGTGTCCACTATGTGTTTAATTCATTAATGAGGGAAACAGTAGTTTCAAGTGTTCAAGGATAAAGGGTAAAAAGAACTGGTGAATGAATAAAAGGATGAATATATATATTCCTCTAAAAAAGAATACCAGAGTAAGTTTGTAAATTAAGATTAAAAAGTGGCTAATTCACCAGTTTCTCCATGGGAATAAAATGGTAACCTTTGGGATTATCATTCTTACCCAACAGGAATCATATTTGAATCTTGTCAATCTTCTACATATTAATATCTGACTTCACAAAATCTTCAGGTTTGTTAGAAGATATATTTTTAAAAGATAAAATCACACTTTTCAAACAAATATAAAATGAACTCATTGATCAGTGAGGGAATAAGATGTCACATGAAGTTCAAAGGCGAATTTAAAGAACACAAACACGTATAGGTAACCTGGAACATTGAGAGTAATTTAGAAAGAAATGTAAAACAGGTTAATATTCACAGGGCAATGATCAATTTTATTGCCTGGGAAAATTTATTTGCATTTTCATGAATAACCATAATTTGGATTATTATCAGTTTTCTACAATGCACAGAGGTGTAAAATAGTTTAAAGACAATGAAAGGTACAAATAGCCTGGAAGAATAAGCTAGAAAAGCATCTAGAAATATTTTTTTTACCCATTTCAAAGTTTTTCACCATTTTTCCTGACAGATCCTAATCAATAGTAAGTAGTTTGTCAATCAAAGTTACTTTCTCCTATAGCATCAGCTGATCCATAGGAAGAGTATATTAGACAATGCTCTAGTATGACTTTGTTAGGGAATACAATCACCAATCTGCTTTTTCCTCAAGTTTTGGATAATTATTTTTAACAATAGTTTGTACTATTAATCCTTTCCTTATAATATAGCAGGTCACCACACTGTGCAAGGCTGGCGAGGATATCCACAATGTAGGAGGAAGGCTACTGATAAGAACTTAGGGGGTGCAGCTGCTCTTCCAATGTCACTGTCAGAAAGGAGGGTCTGGTTCTTATGGGCCCTAGCTGTAGAGGGGACAAATCAAGGGAACAGACTGTCTTCTCTTGGGGGCACCTTGTTACTTTATTATACTCTTTACAGGGCTGTAGACATATGTTTGTTTGTTCTGATGTGGGAATTGGATTATGTACCTCAGAATATTCACATGTTCTCCCCAGGACCTGAAGCACTATCTAAGAGGAAGTTGAGAGAAACGAGAGGATCTGTAACTCTTTCCTCTTCATTAGGTGGCTATTTCATACGTGGCAGAACACTCAAAACTACCGCCCTTGGTGACCAGAAAGAGTTAATGTTTATAAATGCCTGATTTATTCCCTGTGGGAAGCTTCGTTAGATCCAAGCCCTACAAGGTAGCATCTGCTTTACAGAAAGCCTCAAAAGGAAGTGACTTTCTAAGAAATCTACTAGGACACAGATAATGAGTCTTTGCTTAGCTTAGGAACAATCGTGCACTTCCACATGGTCCCTCCAGAGGAGGTTTGGCTGGTGATGACTAACATAGCTGCATTTTATTGCCTTTTATCTATTCCCCCCCCACCTTTTTTTTTTCTTTTGAGTTGGAGTCTCACTCCGTCGCCCAGGCTGGAGTGTAGTAGCACGCTCACGGTCACCCCAGCATTGACCTTATGGGCTCAGGCGATCCTTCTACCTCAGCCTTCCAAGTAGCCATAACTACAGGTGCGGTGCACGCTATCACGCCCAGTTAATGTTTTGATTTTTTTTAATACATATTTTTAATTTTAAAATTGTGGGGTACAGTGAAGGGTTAGGTATACAAATATGCATTGTGCAGGTACCCTTGTTGATGAGGTGTGCCCCCCTTCCCCAGACAGATATTGACTACCGTTAATCCCACCTCCCTCCCCTCCCTGCCCCCCCCCATAGTTTTCCACCACTGTCAATCTTTTTCTTATAGTATTACAATAGTTGTT
Source organism: Tarsius wallacei (assembly GCA_963574415.1). NCBI lineage: Eukaryota > Metazoa > Chordata > Mammalia > Primates > Tarsiidae > Tarsius > Tarsius wallacei. The sequence goes on from CAUYQG010149453.1 coordinate 14,429, forward strand.
CAAGGTGCACTTATGAGTGAGAACATGTGGTACTCAGATCTTTGTTTCTATGAGAGATCACTCAGTATTATAAACTCCAATTCCATCCAGGTTGCTGCAAAATTCATGATTTTGTTCTTTTTTATGGCTGCGTAATATCCCATTGTGTATATGTACATTTTTTTAAATCCAGCCCTCTTTTGGTGGACAGCATGATTGGTTCCATGATCTTGCTATTGTGAACAATGCTGCGATAAACATACATGTGCAGGTATCTTTTTTATAGTGTGGTTTGAGTTCTTCAGGGTATATTCCCAATAGGGGGATTGTGGGGTCATATAGAAGGTCAATTTTTAGAGTTTTTAGGAATCGCCACACTGATTTCCACAGAGGCTGCACTAATTTACACTCCCACCAACAGTGTAGAAGTGTTCCCTTTTCACCGAATCCTCTCCAGCATGTCTTATTTTTCGACAAAGCCTCCACCACCCACCACTGGGGAGAGGACAATCTATTCAGTAAATGGTGCTGGGAAAACTAGCTGACCACATGCAGAAGATTCAAACAAGACCCCTATCTATCCCCATACACAAAAATTAACTCTAAATGGATCAGAGACCTAAATGTAAAACCTCAAACCACAAGAACTTTAGAAAATGCAGGACACACCCTTATGAAAGTTGGAACTGGCATCCAATTCCTGAGCAAAAATCGAAATGCATGGGTCATAAGAGATAAGATAGACAAGTGGGACCTCATTAAACTGACAAGCTTCTGCAAAGTCAAAGAAACCACGGAGAGAGCAGGGAGACAGCCCACAGTCTGGGAAAAAAGTATTTTCCAACTCCATGTCTGAAAAAGGCCTAACATCTAGGATCCACAAGGAACTCAAGTGTGCTGAAAGAAAAAAACAAATAACCCCATCACAAAGTGGGCAAAATACATGAACAGACACTTCTCAAAGAAGACATATGAGAAGCCAATAGATAACATGAAGAAATGTTGAATCTCACTTGTCATCAAGGAAATGCAATTTAAAACTACACTGAAATACCACCATCTCCAGTCAGACTGGCCATATCAATAACTCAAAAAACAACAGATGCTGGAGAGGATGTGGTAAAAAGGGAACGCTTCTACACTGTTGGTGGGAGTGTAAACTAGTGCAGCCTCTGTGGAAATCAGTGTGGTGATTCTTAAAAAGCTCTAGATATCAACCTTCCATATTACCCTGCAATCCCTCTACTGGGAATATACCCTGAAGACCTTAAATCACTGTATGAAAAAGATACCTGCACACGTATGTTTATCGCGGCATTGTTCTCAATAGCAAGATCATGGAACCAACCATGCTGCCCATCAAAAGAGGACTGAATTTAAAAAAATGTGGTACATATACACAATGTAATATTACACAGCCATAAAAAAGAACAAAATCATGAATTTCGCAGCAACCTGGATGGCATTAGAGTTTATAATACTGAGTAATCTTTCACAGAAATAACGATCTGAGTACCACATGTTCTCACTCATAAGTGGACATTGAACAACTATCGTAATACTGTAAGAAAAGGATTGACAGTGGCAGGAGACTATGGGGGCAGGGAGGGGAGGGGTTGTGGGATTAATGGTAATTGATATCTGTCTGGGGATGGCAGGGGTGGCACACCTCATCAACAATGGTACCGTCACAATGCATATTTGTATACCTAACCCTTAACTGTACCCCACAATTTTAAGATAAAAAGTGTGTTATAAAAAAAGACTCTGGATCTTAGCTAAATCTTGTATTATAGCAAGCCTTCTCTGACGTCACTCTAGTGCATTAAGGAGAGTACCACTTTACTACTCCCCGGTGGGGTATTGGCCCCCATTGAGACTAGGATGAGGAGAGCATCCTTGTTACTTCTAGATGGGAATCAGAATTCAGGCTCCCCACTGGGTCCTCAGTGACACCATGCTGGCTGGGACAGAAAGGGCACCTCATTACTGCTTCCACAGACTCTTTACCAACACTTTGCAGGAGTGGCCTGTTAGTGCTGACTGGTAATGAATGTCCTGACTCTACTCCAGTTCTTTTTTTAAACCACTCTGGTTGGAATGGGGAGGGCTGCCTCATTACTACCAGATCTGTGTAGAAGACCAGGCTCCCCTTGTGTCCTCTGGGGGATCTCATTATGCTTCAGTAGAAATGAAAATCCAGGATCCCCACTCTGTCTTCCCTGACACCACCTTGGCATCAGGTTTGGATGCCTCTTTGCAGCCTGGCAAGAGTGGAAGTTCAAACTCCCCATTCAGCCTTTGCTTTGGAGTGGGTTGCTGTTTGGGATTTTTTTCCTGTAGTGTTTGGCTAGAGTAGAGAAGTTAATGTCCAAAAGTTTTCTGTCTTCTTGGGCTACCTCTTTCTTAGTCCTTTAACTAGAGAATGCACGTTTTCTTGGGGGGGTGTATTTATCTGCATCCATTGGCATTTCTACATTGCTAGTTTCTCCAGCATCTAGTAAGATATATGCAAAGCAAACAGAACACCCAGAGAACTCACTCCCATATTGTTCCTCAGACTCCAAGGTTCCCAGCTGGACTACCTCCTGTTCACACACACACACACACACACACACACACACACACACACACACATATATATATATATATATATATATATATATTTCCCCAGGTTTTATTTAATTGTTCTTAATGGGAGGAATTCACAAAGCTGAAATGGAAAATTAATTGCAAATAGGGAGAAAAAAATAAAGAAGAGATAAAACAACAAAAAAGATTGGAATGGTATTTGTTTTCCTGCTCAGAGATCCCTATTGCTGAGAATAAATTTCTGGGTACCTAATGAAGATACCTCCCTTCCGTCCTCTATCCAAAAATAAGTTCATGCTGCAAATATATGGCAAGAAGCACAATAAATGATGATTTTTTTTGTCTCCAGTCCCAGTAAATGTCACATTTGATTATAAAATTAAATTTCTCAAAGGAACACTTTAAAAATATTCCCCCAACTTAGTAGCTTTTAAAACTATTGACACAGATGAGAGTTTGAAGAATCACATCTTCTGACACCCTACGCTTTCTTGCATGAATATATAACAGCCTGGCTTCCTGGGATGATTCCAATAAGTGGGGTTCTCTGCTGCCCCGTTGACACAACTGTGACAGAGTTCAGCAAGATAGTGTTCTGTTTTGAGAATAAGCATCCACACTACTTCTCTGGATGCTGTGAGTGCCCCAGAGTGGCCTGACTTGGGAAGGAGCCATCATCATGATGCCCAACTGCATTCCCAGTCTCATTAAGGTGGCTCCAAATGGGTTATCCAATATTGAGCATCTTAGGCTTGAACTGAACAAATCTCCTGCCAAAAAACTTGATCTTGGCTCTCCCAAAGTTTGTGAATGATCAAGATCTAACATAGACTGAGCCATGAATGAATGAATGAATGAATGAATCTCTTACTTTCACTATAACCCAGCCAGTTCTTGAGGGAAAACATAACAAATTGTCTCACAGCAGCACAGCACAGCCCTAAAGGAGGAAACGGAAACTATAGATAGATGTTAAAAAGCAGGGGTGAACTGGGTGCTGAGGTAACCAGAATCTGTCCATGGCACTTTTGCACAGGGATCCCTAATACAACGTTGCAAAATTAGAAAACTATAAAGCATCCTAGTGACCATGTCAACCTCACCATTGAACTTGAATGACTCCTTAAAATAGGATCAACCTGCTGGGTCAGGTGATTATTTTCTAAACATCCATTATATGTCAAAGTGACTAACCTGTCTGACCTTTGGTTTTGCTATCCTGTCCCTATTGTCACTCCCACCTAACCCACACCACTCCACCACTCATCTCTGATCAAATAAAAGAAACAACTCCACAAAAACAAATGCAAAAGGAATCAGGGATAGCTCCCTGCCTTGAACTATAATGTCATCCCTGAAACAATTTTAGAAGGGCTCTGACAATTTTAGAAGGGCACCACTTCCTGGAGCCGAAAGTATTCTGGAAAGTTCTGAGCATATGACCAGTCAGCATCTCATGTCAGGAAACTCACAACTTCAAGAAAACCCTATTCATTCTATTAATTCTTCAGTTTTGATTTGGGATTTTGTTCTCTCGACTTTGGAAGCAAAGAGGGTATCCTTTCTTCGTTCTTTAGCTGTTCCTGAAGTTGTTAAGGTTATTTCTTCTGGCTTGCTCTCATACTTTGTAAGTCAAGCCTCCAAGAATGACGAGTCCTATAACCACACTCAGAGTAGGGTAGACAGGGAGAATGCCAAACAGGAAGTCAAACCTGAACTGTGTCCTCAAGGAAAAGTAAGAGTTAACTTTGCAAGCAAAGATAGCAGAAATAAAGGATGAAGCAATGCAATGTGCTGGGAAGTGAAGGGGTTCATTTGGCTAGCACATAGTGTAGAAATGAGAAGTGATGGAAAATGGGTCTAGAGAGGGAGGTGGAGGACAGAGCTAGGAGTGCAGAGTAGCTTTCAGAGGGCCCAGTGTGCCCAGAACCTGGGTCAGGGGCACCCTGGAAAAGGAAAGGGGGGAAAGGGCAATAACATGGCATCTGCTCCCTTTTCTCTTGGAAACAGAGCTTGTGCCTTGATGAAAGTAAGTGGGAGAGGCATTGGCCACTGCAAAGCATAGGATTTCTGGGCAATCACCCTGGAGGCAAGACAAGAGCCCTCAGAGAGATGCCGGCCAAGTAAAGAGGTCATAGAATGAGTGAAATGAGACCAAGAGGATATTTGTGGCTGCTTGCCATTGAGTCCTGGGAAGCTGGAGACTGAACCAAGAGTAGGTGCATCTTGGGAACAGGAGTATCTGTCTGTCTGAGGCAAGGATGCTTGCCAGTGGTGAGGATGAGCTCTGCGTACTCTAGTTTCCTGGATGTCCTCATGTTCTCAGTGCCTCCCTGTAATCTAGTTCAGTATTTTCTTTAAAGGAAACTTCTTCATAGGACTTTGGTGATAATGTTTGGCCTATATTTTATGATATTTCCAGGAGTTCTAGGAAAGAAGGAATGAGTCACTCACCAATTTTCCAAGAAACCAGTTACCCTGGGGAATTCGTGAAATGTTTCCTGGATAATAATGTTGGGAATCAAATGTTTGGCACATAGTGTTTCACACCAGGGAGGACACACATAGAGTTGGGCTTTGGAGAAACTCTGGCAGCCGTGTGGCCCTGCAATTTTCTACCTTAAATCCCTGTAACCCCTTCATGTGCCCCACATGCTTCCAAGAAAACACCCAGGAGGATGCTCTGAACACCTTATTGCCTCCTACAAATTCACATTGAAGCCCAGAAAAATTGAGATTATATTAGTACAAGATTAACCTTGAATCTGACTTATCTTTGTGAGACATCCTAAACCTTGGTGTATTAGGACCCTCCCTGGTTTGGTCAACAGGACCACAATGATTTCATCAAAAGGAGCTACACAGTGTGACCTGTGTGTAAGAGACCTTAAAAAGAATATCTGGTGAGGCAAAGCCTCGGAGCCTTTTTGCAAAGAGGAATATATTACCAAAAGTATCCTGTATGGCCTGTGCAGTAAGAATTTCCTATTCTCCTTTAAATATACCTCACAGATTTTTTTTCCAAATTATGCAAGTTTCAGGTCATTTTAGGAATCTTTAACTGAATATATCAGTGGTGAAAACAAGCTTTCCTCTGTAAAATTGTATCCCATCCAGACAGGCAAGTTCTTAATTATTCAAATTTCCCTGCCCTTGGGCTTGCAGGAGAGTAAGCTCTCTGGGTATTGAACCCATGTCTCCCACTACCCTCCTCAGCTTGCCAGGGTAGTTGTCCAAGGTCTAGCCCTCGGCTCTGGTCAACAAGGTCACAACACTCCCTCCCAGTCCCTCTTTCTATTAATATGCCATAGAACTCTTCTGGTATCTTCTCCTCAATACCATGTATCACAGTTTTTTAGCCACATATCTTACCTTCCAAAACAAACTGGACACTCTCTGAAGGCAGATGTAAAGCTGTCTTTACCTAGGTGTCTGGTTTTATTTAGTGCACATGTTGAGCAAAACTATAAATATTTCAGCAGCAGATGATTCTAAGAAGGGTCATAGACCTGGATTCTCACTGCTGCCTTCAGCATTAGCAACCTTCATTTCCAGGACCTCTTGCCAATTCTTAAGGATGAGGGTAGCACAGGGTGAAGGCCACAGATGCTGAAGAAAGATTTCTTTGGTTTGATGCTCAATTCTACTCCTTAGCAGCTATGTGATCCAGGGCAATTGTCTGAACCTCTCTGTGCCTCAATTTCTCCATCTTAAAAGTGGGGATGACAGTACCTATTTCACAGGTTTCTTGTGAGAACTAGAGATAGTCTAGTCATGCAGTAATGCACTGCCAGGTTAAAATAAATGTTAAATAATTGTTAGGAGGTACTATTTTATATATTTTCATATCTATATGTTTTTATTTCTGTATTTGTATATTTTTATATATGTTTAATATATTTATATTGCTCCAAACCATACTTCATGCTGGCTACCCATCTCCATTTGTTTCTCATTAGGCAAAAAAATCTGAGTGGCTCTTAAATGCTCTGGCCTATATTTTTCAGCAGCAAATAAAGACAATACAAATGATGCCATCTTGAAAGAATACACACTTGCGTGGCTATCTGAGGATGTGGCAGTTTCCATTTAAGTCAGTCCTTAGGTGACCTGTCATGGCATTACTCAGGAAAGAGGGGGAGAAAGGTGAAGAGGGGGTCACAGTTGGTGCATTTGTAGATAACCTTAGGAACAGGGTGGGAGATTTGAGGCCCCTCATTTAACCTGGAGGTTGAGCCCAGTTAAAGATACAAGTTCATAAAATGGCTTTTGCATTTCCCACTTTGCATAAACATTCCCTGAAATGGTTGCATTTTGAAAAAAGATCACAGTTCTGATGAATATAAGCACACATTTTAGAGAGATAAAAATATCCAAAATGCAAATATAAGTGGTTTGAAATAAATCATCCATGATGAGTTTCTCCCTCATCATTAAGAGCCTACTTCTAGGTAGCAGAAAGAAGACGGTGCCAAAGAAAATGCAGACCTCGCAGGGCTCTGACAGCTCCTACCCTCTGTTTGAGGGTGCCACGTGCACCAAAGAAGCCCCCCCACCCTCTCTCAAAGCTCTGCCTTCATGAATCAGTTCCTCTTCCCTCGCAGGGCTCTGACAGCTCCTACCCTCTGTTTGAGGGTGCCACGTGCACCAAAGAAGCCCCCCCACCCTCTCTCAAAGCTCTGCCTTCATGAATCAGTTCTCTCCACTTCCCCATCTACACACACACACACACACACACACACACACACACACACACCCCACATTTCCCAAGCCAACTGCTGAGCCTTTATTTACTTTCCCACGTGTGATTGTGATAGAGAGAATATAGTCAGACAAAAAGAAAATTAAATACCTATTGTCCCTGAGAGTCAATAATCTACCCAAGGAATTTGGTATGATTTTAGCAAAACATTTAACATTTTTTTCAGCATCTGTGGACATGTTTTGCCCAAACATGTCATTGTGATTCCCCCAAGTTTTCAATGTTTCTGTGAATGTGTTCTATTAAATGTATGACAATACAACTGTAGGTGGGGTGCCATGTAGAGTAAAAAAGTCCAGCTCTTCCCAAGCAGTGTGCCTCAGTTCCAGAACCTTGTACTCTGGTGGAGGGTGTTGGAACTGCGGGTGTGGGGGGTGTAGTCACCAGCTGTTGACACCCTTGATGAGTAATCCCCAGAGGGGCAGGCCATATTGGGTCTTGTTAGCTTCAGAGAAAATTGCTCTGTTATTTTCGGCACAGATGCCAGAGGTCAGTATTTGTCCCTGAATAGCAAGAACAGGTCCTAACCCTTGGCTGCCACACAGTAGCCAAATGGAATAATGATGACAAACACACACATAGAAATAACACTCTAGTATATTTGTATTTAGGTCACATTTGGCTTCTGCAATTACAAGAGGTGCTTAAAGTGGTTACCATTGGCATCCAGACACTTCTGATTATGATGAACATCTCTTAAAATGTGTATACATTTTCTTGTCACTCCCAGTATATTATCTCCATTGCTCTTCACAACTGGCCTGTGAATCAGGAAATGCAAATTCCATATATTCCCACTTTACAGATGAGAAAACTAAAGCTTCCAAGGTTAATTAATGAGTGGCTAAGAAGGGATAAAGCCCGGAAAAAATTCTTTCTAGACTCAACGTCTTAGTCTCTCCCGTTCTCCCTCTCTTCCTCTCCTTCTCTCCCTCCCCCACCACACACACCCACACAAATATAATAATAATAATAATAATAATAACCAAGCAGAATAGACACAGTAAAATAAGAACAGTAATTTTTTTTTGAATTGGAGTCTCACTCTGTTGCCCAGACCGGAGTGCAGTGGCTGCTCCTGGCCACCGCAGCCTCGACCTGCTGGGCTCCAGCGATCCTTCCACCTCAGCCTTCCAAGTAGCTGGAATTACAGGTGCGTGCTACCACGCCCGGCTAATTTTTGATTTATTGTAGAGATGAGGTCTCACCAAGTGCCCAGGCAGGTCTCAAACCCATGGACTCAGGCAATCCACTCACCTCAGCCTCCCAAAGAATGGGATTACAGGCTGAACCACCGAGCCCAGCTAAGAACGGTATTTTTACAGCAAAAGTTATCTATTTTCTCCAGACAAATAAAATTTCTATATTTCTGATTTCCTTTTTATTTTATAAAAATCTTTGGCTTCTCAAGTAAAGAAATTTTTAAAGAAAATTCTTGAAACAAACATATCTATTTTTTTCAACTTAAAATACTACCAATAGTTACACTCTCTCAAAGAAGCATGTTCAGGCATCCTCTTCATGTGGCTGTCTACCTCAGGGTTAGAGGGAAGAGGAGGGCTTCAGCAAATTTCATACCACGTCTGAAATGAACAGACCAGGAAACAGTGGCCAGAAAGTAAAATGACTTTTCCAAGATGATAGAGATTTTCAGTGATCGGGGTTTGTGGTCTATCACACTCTGCCTCCCAGGCATGATAGTTGGGCCAGCAGGAACCTTCAGGTGAGGCTACTAGGAGATGGAACTTTTGAATTTTCCAGAAGTTCCAGAGTCCCTTGACCCCATAACAAACTATGCAGTGTGCTACATTAAAACATTTGCGCATAAGCATATTTAGAGCTAAAACTCGGGAAGGACAATGAGAAAGAATAGGGGATCCTGCTGGAATTGGGTGGTGTCCAGTGGAGTTCTTAGATATGGATTTGGGGAGGTCAAGGATAAGTTGGAATTTGGCGTGTCTAGGCAGAGGGAATAGTGCTTGCCATAGCAGGAAGGTACAAAATCCCATGAATTGCAGAGAGTTGTAACTAAGGTATAAGTGGAGAAGACAAAGCGAGGGGGCCCTGGCTAAAGATGGGGACTGCACCCTTATTTGTTAGAGAAGAACTGAAGGATTTTAAGCAGTAAGTGCCAGTGCCAGGCGTGTGGTTTAGATAGATCCCTTGGGACTATTTCAAGATAAAACTTCAGTATTGCAGGTGAGACCTGAAGCAGGTGGAGGTGATATTGATAATCTCCTAAACAGACAGCAGCTAGGAAAGGTCAGATTTAAGATATGCAAAATATAAGGGGTGAGAAAACAAGAGGAGGTGGATATCAAGAGTCAATGGCGTGGTCAGGGCTGGATATACAAATCTGGGAGTGCCAGCCATTTGTGGAAAATAGGGCATTGTTGTGGATGTGACTAATTGAAGAAATAATGTAAGAATGGCAACTCTAGGAAACTCTGACACAGCCCTGGGACTATTGTGTCAGGAATCTTGTCTAAGTAGACTAATGTATGATGGACCTTGTGATTTCTGGGGGAGTAGAGACAATTGATAAGGGGAAGAGATCAGATAGGTGTCAATTTCTCTCTTGGCATGTAAGTCTTCCTTATGCTTCAGTTTTGTCAACTGAATCACTGTGGGGTTGGGCTTGACAATCACTTAAAGCATCTCTTCCAGGTTTAATATGCTATAATTCTAAATCTCTTCCCATTAATGTAAATCCAACTACCAGGAAATGTACTGTGAAGGAAACTCTTGGCTTGAAAATAAGGAGAATTTTCTTGAGACCAAGAATGAAATGTAAATGCAGCATTGGGTACACATGCCGTGGAACTGCAAACATCAGCTTTCTGATAATGAGGGAAGGATATATGGAATTTAAAGACATCCACCAGAATGACTCAACTACCCACACAAAAACATATGTCATGATTTCCACCATAAGTTATGATATAGATGAGTCAGTCTGAAAGAGCTAAATTTAGGATTTTTAAAATTATAGAGATGTGTGGTACAACTCAGGGTTAGGTATATAAATACTGATCATGCAGGTACCTTTGTTGATAAGGTATGCCCCTCCTTCCCCTAGCAGTTTCCCTCAATTGCTAATGCCACTCCCCCTTCCCTGACAGTTTTCCACTACTGCCAATTGCTTTCTTATAGCATTATAATTGTGCAAGGTCAGCTTATGAGTGAGAACATCTGGAACTCAGTTCATTGTTTCTGTGATAAATCACTGAGTATGATCGACTCCAAATCCATCCAATTTGCTGCAAAGTCTGTATATTTGTCCTTCTTTTTGGCTGCATAATATTCCATTGTGTATATGTACCATATTTTTTCTATCCAGTCCAGCATTGATGGGCAACATGGTTGGTTCCATGTTTTTGCTATTGTGAATAGAGCTGCAATAAACATACTTGTGCAAGTATCTTTTTCATAAAATAATCTGAGTTCCTCCAGGTATATTCCCAATAGAGGAATTGCTGTTAAGGACCCCTCCTCCCTCAATGTCAGAAGATTCCATTTAACTACAAGAAACAGGGAAAATGCTTACCCAGGCAGTATTTTACATTTATCTCTGGGACTAAGATATTGAACACATCTGAATAAACATAGCTACAAGGACCACTGACCAGTAAGACTGGTCTCCACAGTGTAACAGGGTCTTGGGTCACATGAGATAAAAAATGACAGACAAGGAAACAGACAAATTTGACAAGACTTTTTAAGGATATAATACCTGGAATCTGGGTGCCTATGGTTGGGGAGGGGGAGTCTCACTGCTATTGCCTTTGGAGAAGGGCCAAACTAAAGAGGTCAGTGTTCTAGAGTAAGGACCAATTGGACATGGAGCCAGAAAATGGGGAAGTAAAGTCACAGACTAGGACACAAGGAACGATAATGCAGCTAGAGTGACCAATGCTAGGCTAAGAGGTGAAGGTGAGAATCAATAACAGAGCAAACTGAGACAGAACAAGGCTCCTACAGATCAAGGATTAATTTTGCTGAGTTCCCACCATGCAGCAGCTTTTATGCCTGAATTGTCACAACCCACTGGGATCAACTGTAAGCAGCCATCATGCACATTTCTGGGAACCAGTGTTATATGACAAGTTCCTCTTTACTTGTCTTATTTCTGTCTGCTCCATGACACTCTTAGCCTCTCTACTGACCCACACTGTACTGTTTCTTTGCATCTCAGTATAAAGCATGTGGTAGGCAGAATATTATGGGTGACATGCTACAGCAAACAAGTTGGGAGATAATAGCTCCTTTCGTTCTCAAGGGCAGTTATTAGTTTAGGGAAGAGGCAGCCTCCTCATTTCATTGTTATGAATTCTTGTGAAAAATCAACAATACTTGAGATGTATACAGTTGCTTGTTGCCACTGGATCCAAGCATACCCTTCTAGTTTGGGAGCAGTGCCACAAGAGGATGAATAATGATTTTGCTAACCATAGTACAACAACCAAGCCATGACACACCAACCCAGGTGTTAGCAGCATTGACATGCTCAGCTTTGAAACAGAGCCATGGGGAGAAATAAATGCTACCTGAGCCTCTAAGAACTAAAATGTTGATGGCACAGAAGGTAGAACATGGCAACATGAAACTACGAGTAGACAATGTAATGACTATATGTGTAAGGACATTATGGTTGTTCATGAGGTCTCTTCAAAAGGTCAGAGAAAGATGACTGTATGAAATAACAGCATACTGTTTTTTCCTATCAGTTTGGCAAAGACTAGGGGGAGAAAATGCTAATGCTATTGGCAAGTTGACAAGAATGTAAGGAAACAAACACTTCTATACACATCAGATATGACCTTTGTGAGGGACAGTTGAGCAATATGTTTTAATATTTATACTTTTGCCCAAGTTCTATCTAACCTTAGGATTTATCCTCAGTAACAGGACAAGAGCACAATGATGTAAGCTCAAGGATGCTCATCACAGTGTGCTATAAAATAGTGAAAAAATCTAAGTAAATCAAATGGGATCTGGTTAAGGAAATTATGGTATAGCACATGATAAATGCTATGCAGTTACTACAAAATAATGTATTCTACCTTCATTGACATAGAAACATGTATGATATGGTGTTAAGTGTAAAAGTTACTTACAAGATCATGTGTATAGAACATATATATCTATAAAAATGAGATCATGCGTCTATATCTGTAAATATTCACAGGTAGAGAAATGGGTCTAAATGTGTTCACCAAAATATAAAAATGATTTCCTCAGGGGATGGCATGACGAGAGAACTATATTTTCAGGTTTATAATTTTTCAGTATTTTCTGGAGTTTGTAAATAATGAGCATGTTTTAGTTTCACAATCAGAAAAACAAGCTGCAAAAAAAGTAAAATAATAGTGGGTAATGTTTCAGGTACTACATATCATAAGAACCCAAGGATATTTTAAAAACCCAAAGAAATTTGAAGAAACTAAAGATAAAAGTTCAGTAGAGATAACCATTATTCCTAATAACTCAACAGTCTTTTCTTAATTATGACAGATTCAATTTCTGTAGGTGTTATTCTGACTTTGAAACTCAGTGGGTTATAAGCTATATCTCAGTTGAAACAAAATGTTGCCAGCCCAAAATAGATAAGGTTATAAAACCATCAAAACTGATGACTTTGAAAATACTCCAGGAACCCAAAAATTAAGACAAAGAAGGATGTATAAAATCTGTATAGTTTTTTGGAAAAAAGGAATAAAATGACACAAAAATATCAGCTCCAAAAATACTAAGAAAGTTTCAACAGGGGGAAAACAGAGGAAAAAATGGCATATGGATGTCAAAAATCCAGTGTCAAAGTGGTTTTGAAAACTGGTTGTCTTCCATAAGACCCGGCAATCCTGCTACTGGGAATATACCCTGAAGAACTCAAATCACTCTGTAAAAAAGATACCTGCACTTTTATGTTTATTGCAGCATTGTTCACAATAGCAATATCATGGAACCAACCATGCTGTCCATCAAAAGAGGACTGGATTTTAAAAATGTGGTTCATATACACAATGGAGTATTTTGCAGCCATAAAAAAGAACAAAATCATGAATTTTGCAGCAACCTGGATAGAATTAGACTTTATAATACTGAGTGATCTCTCACAGAAACAAAGATCTGAGTATCACACATTCTCACTCATAAGTGGACCTTGAACAACTATTGTAATTTGGTAGGCAAGAGATAGACAGTGGCAGGAAACTATGGGGGGGTGCAGGGAGGGAAAGGAAGGTGGGATTAACGGTAGTGAATATCTGTCTGGGGACAGGGGGGACCTCATCAACAAAGGTACCTGAACAATGCATATTTGCATACCTAACCCTTAACTGTACCCCACAATTTTAAAATAAAAGAAAAGAAAAAGAAAACTGGTCGTGATCTGTAAAATTAACCATTAACCTCATACACATGTAATGGTGTACCTGCTTCCTCCTCAAATCATGAGATTAAATACAAGTATTTTTCTGTACCATAATCAGTGAACCTTTATCCCCAAATATCATCCCCTACAAAAATAAGATAATGTCATAAAAGTTATTTACATTGATTTCCTTTCATTCTTGACCCCAAATGGCTGCTTAATTTTACATAAGTCTTTAATACATGCTAATTTCACCAGGTAAACAATAACTCAAAGGGACTAGGTAAAAAGCAACCCCCATGCAGTACTTACATTCCTCACTTCTGCTTTTCTTTCTGTATCATCCCCTGCCCATCTCTCTGTTCCACCTTTCTTTTTCACTTCAAGTCTTGCAGACTGAAAAATGTTGAGAGTGTTTTCCACTTAGTTTGAAGAACTCCAAATTGGTTTTCTTGTAAGTGAAAGCATCTTACAAGAGAATGAAGCAATGAGGAAACCAGTACCATCACAAAACAGATGAGCCAGTATTGTCAAAATATGAGGTTCAACCATGGATAATACCAACAAATTTACAATCTACAGCACATGAGCAGTTTTAGTTCTGATCTCTAAATGCAAAATCACCAACACAAATGACCCCACAGGTTCCCTAAACAACAGAAAGATCAGTGGCTTAGAATCTAGCATCACTGTTGCCCGGCTCAGTGGTTCAGCCTGTAATCCCAGCACTTTGGGAGGCCAAGACGACTGGATTGCCTGAGCCGGTGGGTTCGAGACCAGCTGAGGCAACTTAGCGAGACCTCGTCTCCACAATAAATCAAAAATTAGCAGGGTGTGATAACAGGTGCCTGCAGTTCTGGTTATGTTGAAGGCTGAGGTAGAAGGACACCAGACCCCAGCAGGTTTTTGCTGGGGTGGCTGTGAGAATACCACTGCACCCCAGCCTGGGTGACGGAGTGACACTCCAACTCAAAAAAAAAAAAAATCAAGCATCATTGTCCATGAACTAAGTCTTGAGTGTGAATTAATTAAATCAGATGGTGTTGCACATGAGTTGTGATACAGTTTTTACAACAAGGCTTCTATTAGAAATTGATATTCTAGTTCAGTGAATGTTATCTTTAACTCATCTAACTATTGTAAAACATTAAGGGCACTGTACTGATCATTATTTCTGATAAAGTTATTTTAATTTTTCTATCTCCATTGGACTTCAGTTGCATTTAAATAAGAACTCTTTACCTGACTACTGATTTGTTGGTTTTAAGTTTCAGATTGCCTGGACACTATTTCTAATGACTTTGGTCTATGAATCCAATGTCTTAAGAAACTTTTATCAAAATTGAATTGCAAATCTTTGGGTAGATGAAAGAGTACAGCCATTCTTCTAATTTGCTTTATTTTTATGAAAAAGAGGCATAGATATCTTTCAATGCATAAGGAAATTTAAAGCTTGAGAACAGACCTAGGAATGATACCCACTGTTCCAGCTCACTGATCCTTACAAAGATTCAGAACAACATAAAATATGTAAGATGTGCTGTAACTTTTCCAGATGCTGTGAAATGCTAATCATGTGATCAAATTATTAAACATTTCATTAAAATTAAATTTATTAATAATGAAATGCCCCACACATTTATTCTACATAGGAAATCTACAAGAAAATAAATACATAATTATGTAAGGAGAGTCTATCAGTAGGCTGAGCAAAGAATTAACATACAATTACTACACAATAAAATTGATGGGAACATCAAATCCATGACTACCCTCTGGAAAAAAAAAAACATAAACAGAAGCATGAATACCTAGGACACAATGCTCTGAATGGGCTTTCAGAGCCAATAAACACTTTGCTTGTTAAACTGCCAAGCAAAAACCATCTGGTTACTAGAACATCTCTATGCTTAACTAGAACTGGGTAGCAATTCTTCTCCTATCACCCTAGATAGTCAAACGCTATCGACGGCTAAGCAAATACCATAATGGGGAAGGGGTGTCTTCTGCATCTTCTAGAGCAGGGATGAGGAGAATTTCTTTTCATCACATGTCGTTAATCAACCACCTCGAAAAAAACAACTTTAGTCATTTTTTTATTAAGGGCAAGCAAGAATCATAAAAATTTCAACAGATTTTTAACATTTGATTAAAGGCAATTTTATTTCATAAATAAAAGAATACTTTATAATATTTTATGTCAAATTATTGAAAGAAGGAGACACATGATAAAGCTAAGGGGGGAAATAGAGGAAGGAATAAAAGCAAATGTGAAGGAAGAGATTCAGAAACAGCAAAAACGCACTTTAAGAAAAATATATAGAAAAAATATATACATTGTATGAGTAAAGCCCCAGAGAATACGATGTTAAGAAGGAAAGAAACCAGGTCACAAGAAGCAAAGACAAGACACATAGGCAAAAGGGAGAGCAGGTAAGGAGAGCTTTTCACAGAGTAGTTCCATGGGATCTAAAAATTAGCAAACTACACGTGGCATTAACTGACTATGAACTTGCAACCTTCCAAAGGCTTTTTTTAACCACTACCCTTTGAAATTTTAATTTCTGTTTGCATCTTAAAAATGAAAATTTTCACACTTAAACCACCAGAAACCCCATTCCAGAAGGAACAGCCAAAATCTCACACTGGAGGATGTTAATCTGAGCTTGCCCTCTGGTCACCAACACTTTGCCACCCACCCACCCACTGAAATCAACCTGAAAGCCTGGCCCCCGTGGAGGCTCCAACCCTGCCTATAAAGAAGGCAAGCAATGGCCCAAACCATATCATCATCAGAGGTGACACTGGGGCTGGTAGGCTCCGTCCTGGGCACTTACATCTAATTCAGAAGGTGACAAATTTGAGATGTCCAGAAGCATGCAAATAATTTGGGGGCTCTGGAATCATGGTCTGCATGAAGTATCTTTGCAGGCTGTTCTTACAGAAATTTCCATAGGTAATTTGCTTAGAAGTCATTGCCTGCAGATGCATCACTGCCCTCCAACCTTGGAGTTCTTGGGAGTGGGTCAGATTCAGGAAGTCTTGCCTCAGCATCTCAAAGTGCTGGAATGACAGGCATAAGCCACTGTGCCCAGCCAACAGCTGGAAAAATTGATTACGATCTAGATATTCGGGCTTGTGCATGGTGATGGAGTTGCAAGGGTGAAACGGGTAGGGGACTTGGTGCCAATGCCTTCTCCAGGCTGCAGGACTCCTTCCCAAGGTCCCTCACCCAGAGTTGTTGGTGTTCTGGAGTCACACTTCTGTCTCCTCCTCCACAGCAGTCACATGTCTACAGTGCACCACTGCATCAGTGGGTGAGGACTACCCGAGCTGTGTGTGGCTCTCTTTCTGCATCTTGGCAGAAGGAGCTGGTTTCCTGTGACTTCCTGTCTCCATCTCGTCAGCCTTTCTTGGGCATGCATGCCTCAGGTTTTTCCTTCACCAGCCAGAGCATCCTTAGTGGTCATCCTCATGAGTCATTCTACCCAGGCCATCGCCTCCTGCATGGTCCACCTTGATGTCACAACCATAACACATCTGCATGGGAAAGAAAAGAGGTACTCACCATCATTTTTGAATAAACAACAAAGCAACAGTTTTATTCTGAGTAGCTCCAGGGACTGAACCCGTATCCAGCCAGGGAGAGACAAGTAGGCCGTGGTTCCTTTCTCTGCCCAGAGCCAAGGACCTGCTCTGTCAGGCATTCACAGGTCTTGGCTGGCTGCTTTGATATAAAGGGAATTCCTCCTATGATTAAAGAAATGGCTCAAATTTAGCACAGATTTGAAATCTTCTTGTGTCAAGTGAAATGAAGACAGAGAACCAATTATAATCACCACACATTAAATTAGCTCAATTAAAGCAGAGTGGTTTTTAATCATTTATTCCCTCCTCTATAACTCTGGCATTGTGTTAAGATGTAGAAAGAGAAAAAGATGGCACTCCTGCCTGCACTGTAAGCAGCATTTGGGGAAAATGATGCAGGGGAGTAACAACTATGGCACGGGGCACATGCTTGTGCCGAAGCAGCCTACCAGTTGCTGCAGCTTGCAAGTGCATGCCTGCAGGGCTCCCCTTTTACAGACCCCAACGTACTCCTGCATCAAAAAGGCAAGAGATGAGCAGTTTCCATCAAGCAGCCGATGGGACTGTGAGTGCCAAGACCCAGGACAGAGGCCACAGCTTGGGGGAGGACAAAGGTGGGGAAAAAACAAAGCATTGGCAACAGATAACTGGGCTAATAGGAAGGGTCGGATTATAAAGGACTCGTGTGCAGCTTGGGTTTTTCCTGTGGGTACTGGGATGCCACTTAAGGTTTTTAAGCAGATCAGCATTTTAGAACGATTCCATTGTGGGGTGGATTGCAGGCTGAGCAAAAGTGGATGGAAACATGGGCAGATGAGCTGAGAAGCCTTAATGAAATGCATTAAGGAAGAGGTGAGCAGTGGGGTGGGGTGCAGGACAAGGAAGGACTTAGGGACAGAAGCTTACCGGGCTTTGAGCTCAGGGAAGAGGCCTGGCAAAGCTTCTGAGAGCTCACAGAGCTGAAAATGCTAGTAGGAGTAGGAGTCATCTGAAGAGATGATGCAAAGGGTTCATATTCAAATGTATTGAGTTTAGGGTTTGCACAATGGTAGGCTCAGGCTTCAGTTGTTTGGAGTCATTTTTGGTCCCTAGTCAGCGTGCCTTTAGGGAAAGAATTCCCTACTCTCCAGGGTACAAATAGGGCAGGTGTGTGTATGTCAGCAGCATCAGACTGTCAGGCTGCGGTAGCAAAAACATCTCTGTGGATTAACATACATCCACATGCCCACACACATTTATTTATCCTTCATGCCAATTGTCCACACTGGTTGGCCATGCGCTGGACATGTTGGGGTCACCAAGGGGCCCCCACAGTCGAAGGCTTCATCTCCCTGTATTTTCACATCCGTGGTTATAGAAGGGAAGAGAACGTGGCATACTGACATTGCATCTTAAAATTCCACCCAGAATTGACACATGTCACTTATGCTTTAATTGCATTAGACAAAACAAGTCACTAACCATGCCTAACTTCCCAGGGGGAGGGGGCAAAATTTCACTCTGTGCTTGCAAGGAGGATGTACAGTCACCAGAGGACAAGAGCTCAACTTCACGCTGGAAATGCCAAGAAGCCAGACTGGGGAACAGGGAAACAATCTACTTCTTAGTAGTGCCTGGAGACCATCACCACCCCTAGTCAGGGGGTCAGAAGGGGATGACAGAATTGAATGATGATCCACCTGTGTGAGGAAAGCTGGAGCCACATAGGAGATGTGATCACCGCCAGAGATTTCTCTGGAGGCCAAGAAGAGGGAGGAAAATACCTTGGTTCCCCTTTCCCACGGACCTCTAGTCTCCCAGTAAAGTCCCCACTTGCTAAGCCCATCTGGAAGTCAGCTGACAGAAGAGCCCGGAGATACACAGGGTGAGACAGGAAACTGAGGGCAAACAGGCCAGGATGGGCCCAGTGGAAACCAAGTAGCCCACCAGTATGTCCCCATGACACCAGAACCATGGCTATACAGACAAAGGCTGGGACCCAACAATCAAGACAAAGAGCCCAGGAAAGCGGGTGTTGGAATTCTGTATAAGAGCCCATTCATCCAGAGGTGTTAGGGTACCTGACAGTGGGAGACTGGAAATATGATTCCTTTTTGTATCCAACCCTGAGAGTGAAAGGCTGAGGAGGACGTTGCACCATCTCCCACAAGACAGAGCTGTTCTTTATATGGGGCCTCTAGGGTGCTGAATGACACTCTGTCCTCCAGAGACTAAAACTACTCCAGGCCCACCAGATAATCTTTTTAAAATGCACCTTGGCCAGGGGGGGGAAGATTGCTTGAGCCCAGGATTTTGAGACTAACCTGGACAACATAGCAGACCCTGTCTTTACCAGGAAAAAAAAAACTTAACAATTAGCCAGGCATGGTGGCACACACCTGTAGTCCTAGCTACTTGGGAGGTTGAGACGGGAGGATCGCTTGAGCCCCAGAGTTCGGGGCCACAGTGAGTTATGATCGTGCCACTGCACTGCAGCCTTGGTAACCGAACAAGAGCCTGCCTATAAAAACAAAACAAAAAAACACACATAAAATTTCTCCCTACCAATGAAATTTGGAAACTTTAAATACTGAAATCCATATCTCAGGCTCACACTCACACAGAGAGTTGTAGCATCATCTGAACAGTAACTCGACTTAAAGTCAAACTCATTACGCTAGACAACTCAGTTCCTGCCATTACACACTTTAAATCATCACCTTGATGCAGTTCATTTCTGATTATTATCTAAATGAGCTCTGCAAAAGACACCCACCCCAGATAACACCTCTATGTCTCTACCAGAGGCAAACCTTTCTTTAGAAAGGTTTCATGTCCTCTGCTCCCCTCAGCTTTCTGGCAGTGTGCTTTCTACCTCTCCCTGCCTGCTGGATGGTACCTCTCTCTCCTGCCTGTCCTCTCTCCAAAACCTCCCTACCTGTTGCCTTCCTCTTTGTGGCTGCCCAATCTCTCTCTCCAAGACTCCCCTTCGGTAGTTCACCACTTCCCTTCCTTGGGAATTCCCTGGCCTCCTTTACCCTGGGCCCCTGAGCCCTTCCTGCAGGCGAGCTAATGCAGGTGAGCTACAAGGCTGTGTGCAGCTGCAGGTTCTGATTTGCCGGCACAAGTACTGAAAGAAGCAGACATTCCCTCGTCAAGCAGTTCTTCCATGTGTTTTTGGGGAATAGGTCCTGGAGGCCCAACCTAGAGGCTAGTTCTCTCTCTTTCTCCCATGGCTCCTTTCACAGTCCCTATCTACTCACACTCGCCAGGTTGGCTCCTGTCATCTCAACTAGTTACTCTGACAGATCCAGCCTCCTTTGTGTGGACCAGGGAGGGAGATAAGAGGGGCCAACTTGGACTGACTGCAGGAGCACCGGTCATACTTCTTTATCACATGAATGCAGTCTCCACACAATGTATCATTTCAGCCCAACCGCTAGGCAAAAAGGCCACCTTTGATCAAGAGCAAGAGAGCTAGCAAACTCTTCCCTGTCTGTGCTTCTCTGAAAATCTGGTATTTTTTTTTTTTCACTATGAAGCACATACTTGTCCTTACTGGAAAACATCTTTTAAATCAAGGATAATTGCTTCCTGGTTAAGATTACAGGTGTGATCAGTTGGAATCAGAGATTCTAGTGCTGAGGCTAAAGGGACTGAAATGGAGTATGGTGGTCTGATACATGTCTCCATGTGGGTAGGCTTCACGCCCTGTCTGCTCACCCCTCTCCTCCCTCCTGCGCCCCAGGATGGGGTCTTTCCTGCTCCCATGGTTTATGTTTGCTGCCTCCCCACTTATTGCCCAGGTCCTTCCTTCTGATGGCCACTTCCAAATAACAATGCAATTCCCTTTCTTGCCATCTCCACAACTAGCAGGTGGTTGAAAGTGTTTAAAGGGTAGAAATTTGCAGAGATGTACAAAACAGCAAAATAAGTGAGCAAATCTCAGAGTCATCATGCCTGACATGTGCATACGTTATTACTGGTCTTCCTTCAAATAGAAATGGAACTAGGCTTGTTTTCTCAAACGCATCTTCTTTCTTTCTGTGATCTTGGAGATCACATTGACCCTTGCTTTCTAATTAATGTCCCTGACTTGGTTGGTGAGAACCTTATCTCTGTGACAGCTACACCTTCTCTCTGACACTAGGAAGATCTGGATCAAGGTTTCTCAACCTGGGTATCACTGACATTTAGTGGCTGGGCAATTTTTTTTTTTTTTTTTTTTTTTTAAGACAGAGTCTCACTATGTTGCCCAGGCTGGTCTCCAACTCCTGGGCTCCAATGATTTTCCTGCCACGGCCTCCCAAAGGGCTAGGATTACAGACTTGAGCCACCATGCCCAGCCGGGACTGGATAATTCTTTATGTAAAGTCCTGTTCATGGCAGAAAGCTTAACAGTGCTCAACCCACTAGACGCCAGTAGCACCCTCCCCACAGATATGACAACCAAATGTCTTCAGACATTGCTAAATTTGCCACAGGGGCAAAGTAACCCCCGATGGAGAGATTGGAAATCACTGCTCTAGATGAAATCAGAAAGAAGGAAAGCCAAGCAGACCATAGTCATTTATTCTTCTACAGTAATGGTGGAATTTGCTAGTCAATCGCAGACCTTCCCCGGGCCCGTGGTCTCTGATATCATCTGGGCTCTGATATCATCTGGGCTCAAGCCTCCCACCTTCTGCACACTTAACTCAGGAATGGTCAACCTGAATCACCCCCAGCAGCCACCAGGAAAATGTGTCTGCTCAGCCCGACTGACTCCAGAGACAACCCAGACATTAGTGTTTCTGTTTTATTGATGACGCGACTGAGGCTCAGAAGGATTAGGTGATTTTCCAATTCATTAATGTTCAAGCAGAGAGCTGGAAGCACCACTGCCTTTGGGACTGGTAGAAACAGGAACACAGGAAAGTGGGCAGGGGAGGAGGCGGGGACCCTAGTTCTGAAACAGAGCTTGCCATGTTCTCCCGGAAGCTGGGATGAGAGTGGCATTCTTTCCAAACAAGTTTTTAGGGCCTGCCCAGTGACTTCCTCAATAATAATTTTCCTCACTCATTTCGCTTTTCTAAGCCATCAATAATAGAAAGCCCAACTCTGGGGCAGCTACATCATATCCTCTTGGACTTTCTTCTCCTTTCTCTACTTGCCCCCATCTCAGGGGTACCCAGTCATGGGTAAGTCTTCTGTACGGCCCTTCCTTCTAGCATCTTCCTCTCTTGTACGAGATCACAGGGACTTTGGCCCTCCTTCATTTTCTGCTCCTTCTGCTGAAGGTAATCACAGGCGAAGCAGCTGTTCAAGGCATGAGTCACCCAGCTTGGCAATTCAGACGCAGCAGTGTGAGCCAGGCTGCCACCACCGTCTCTGGGGCCTCAAGCCCCAAACATCTCTGGCTCTCCATCTCTATTGCCTCCCTGCAACCCCCTGACACCCAGCAGTGGGCTCCCAGCCCTTCTCTCCAAGCCAATGGGGTGCCCAGGGAACACCCAGGAGCCTAGGCCAGTCCCAAGTGCAGAACACCTCTCCAAAGCTCAGGAGGCAGAACAAGCCCACTCCTTGCTTGCCTTTGCTCCAGCCCAAAGTAAAAAAGTAAACAAACACATTTTTAAACTCTCTCGCCTCACACTTCCTCCGCTCGCCTTCCCCGCCTCCCACCAACTGCCACCCCATCTCACTGCGTCTCGCTGTCCTCCCCTCCCTCCTCCCACGAGCTGCCACCTGGTTCTGAGCGCCTGCTCCGCCCTCCCACCACCTGTCACCCCCGGCTTGGGATCCTCCTGCCGCTGCTGTTCCTCCCCATCCTCACATCAACCTCTGGTGACAACAGGTTCCATCGAGGCAAAGCAGAGGGAGAAAGGGAGAGGAAGTCTCCTCTGGGATGTCGCAGGCCCCAGGTCAAGCTGTGGGGCTGGACCTCAGTGTGTCAGGCTTTCCTCTGCAGTCTCAGATAGCAGACAGAGGGGACCTGCACGCAATGATCATTGGGAAGAAATGCCTTGGGGCGTAGCTGTGATGAAGGTCGGAGGGTGCGGGATACAAAGCCAAGCCAACCAGAAGGATGGCCAACCCAGAGCGCGTCTGGGAAGCACTGAGGCTCGGCTAGCACTCTGGAGATGCGGTGAGCAGATGGCAGAGGGAGCAGCAGAGAACTGAATTTTAAAGGCTCAAACTCCCCAGAGCGCGGCTACAGGGGTGGGGAGGAGAGCCTGCCGCCAGGAGCCCAGGGGCTTTTCCCAACCAGGCCCATGCAGACACCTGGTTGGCGGGATTTGCTTTTTACCTGGCGCGGCCCCTTTTGCCTCTTGTCATATTCCTAGCGCAAGGGAACAGATCTTTTCTTTTCAGGGAGTTTTCATCAACAATCCGTCACTCCCCAGCTCCCAGCTCCGCCCTCCCCCTGATGACAGGCGTATGAGTCGCCACAGCCCACAGGGTCCCTGAATTTGCCTGGGGAAGGGATACCGGCCGGGGAAGCACCCTGGCTACCAGTGCTGGGGCGGATTAAAATCCGATGAAGGTGGATGACACCTAGTGGGAGAAAACCACCTCCTAGGATGACTTCACGGAGAGGAAAAAGCCGAGGAGGGATGTTCAGCAGTGAAAACATCGCTGCCTACACTGCTGGTGTGCTTTCCTGCTTTGATGTAGTCTTTCTCACAAGATATTAAATTTCAGGCTCAAAGGTGTCGAGGGGGGAGGGTATCTTGATGTTCAAATATTGAGTCAGAGAATTGCTCTGCAGCCTAGAATTGCATTCATAAAGGCTTCTCCACAATTAGCAAAACATCCCTGCATCCATGGAGGGGATAGTTCTTCTCAGTGAGACATGTCAGTGTGGTCACAAGAGATAGAACCGGGCTCGGTGGCTCAGCCTGTAATCCCGCGCCTTGGGAGGCTGAGGTGAGTGGATTGCCTGAGCCCGCGGGTTCGAGACCCGCCTGGGCAACTTGGCGAGACCTCATCTCTACAATAAATAAAAAATCAGCCGGGCGTG